>JAQFZW010000742.1:0-44010 GCA_034687055.1 Heteromurus nitidus | reverse complement strand
TTTCATTAATTTTTCATGCGTTGGAAAGGTCTGGAATTGGGTCATAATTTTGCGTTTCCCCAGACCGGCCCCTCACAATTGTCACATACTTATCAGACCTAGAGGTATTTGTAAAACTTGTCTCACGAGTATTCGCTATATTTACGTTTTGCTTTGCTCCTTAAAAGCTGAACTATCGTTATATGCGATTTTGGGATTGGAATATATAGAGTGATTATGATTTCATTATATTAGCGAGTTAATTGCATGTTAGGAGATGATTAGATGTTTTGGAGGTGGAGGAATGTATGCAGCATCCATTAATTGCCTCTACGGCAGACCTCCGCTAAACATGAGAGAAATATTTTTCGGGAGAAATATTTCAAAAGATGTAAGAAAATAAATGTACTTTGATGTAAATATACGAAGGCTGTGCCCTGTGCCATAATAAGTTGCGCAGGCAGAGTGGAGAACGAAAGAATTGCCCCGCTCTCTGGCTGCAGCGAAAGGATTTTCTCTTCCACTACTTTTCTTT
This sequence comes from Heteromurus nitidus, assembly GCA_034687055.1. Classification (NCBI taxonomy): domain Eukaryota; kingdom Metazoa; phylum Arthropoda; class Collembola; order Entomobryomorpha; family Entomobryidae; genus Heteromurus; species Heteromurus nitidus. Next base: position 43,496 of record JAQFZW010000742.1, on the reverse strand, counting down.
GGAGCATGGTTGACTCTGGGAGCAGTTTCGGATCGTATCTGCTAGGTTGCACGAGAAATGCCGCTTTGTTCTTTCTGGTGAAAAATTTGGCCAGCTGCAACAGCCATTTTATAGCTGGTTTAGTTCGGATTTTCGGATATTATGAGCAAGGTAGAAGACTGCACGCAATATTCATCGACGCAACTAAATATGTTTTTACCTTACTGTCGAAAATTATTTTCTTACCGAGCTATCACCTCAGGGAGCAGGAGCGATAACGATTTATTATGGATCAGAACTTTCCAGAATTATATTACTGCTCGTTAATAAAACTTGCTTTTGCTTCACACGATTAAAATAGTAAATACTTCGCAACATCTCAATTTTGGTTAATACATAAGCAGTTTTATTCGGCTACCTAATCTTATTCTCTTTCTGTCCATTGACATAAGTCGTATTTCATAACCACGATCATGGCCATATGAGCTCTTACCGCACTGAATAAGTGCGGTAATACTCCGGAAATATGATGTGAGATATTGAAATTTCCAGTACCGTGTGAATTTTTGAGGTGGATTATATGATGTTGGTCAGAGGGTGCAAAAGGTAGCGAAACTTGATTGATTAGCTTCTTTTGTCTTACTTGCAATAAGAGCAAATTTTCATAACGCTGGCTGAATTGTTGAGCAAAGTGGTGCTTATTCAGAGTAAAATGCTTTGAAATTATTTAATAAAATAGTGTTTTGTTCAATTTATTTTCGCAGTGGATGCATTTCCAAATAGTGTCAGGGTGTCAGCCTCCCATTCAGAGAATTTCACGAAAAATAATATTGTGCATGGCTAATTTTGTTTTCCATGCCACATATCAGCGTGTTGGTTTTAAAGTTGCAGTATTTCCATTTATTTCAGTATTCTCGAAAAGACAAGAACTAATTATAGATTCCAACGGTAAGCACGTCCATCCATCTTTATTAATGTAAGCTCTTCTCGCTAGACTATATATGTATATGTGAACTTGTAAGCTTACGCAACCTTATGTCCAAAGGTAGAAGTGGACACCTGCCACCTGCTTGCACATTTCGTTAAACCTGCAATAATTGTTAAATTCAAGGACACCCAGCTTGTAAGGTGCGTTTGTAACGCGAAGACGAACGGGAATTCCTTCAATATTTATTGCTTCCTTATGTGTACAAAGCTGTTTTTAAGACAAGTAAACTTTATATCAAAATTAAAGAAGTAACAGAGGAGTAACATCATGAGCAGTAAATAGACGCTAACACTGCCATGATTACATGAGTACATAGAACGGTATGTCATCTTGACCAGTGCTCTTATGATAGATAGCCTTTACGTAAATACTTGCACATAAACTGCCTCCTTAATATGTGACATGCATCGTACGCAAGCGAAGACGCACAATACTAATGCACGCAATTACTTATGATTAGAGTTGAAGCCAAGACAGTGGATTACTGACGACGTCATGCAAGCAAGAATATCTACCTACCAAAGTTAAATCAAATAACCCACATGATTGGATGGACAGGGAGAGAGAGTTAAATTAAATTGTAGGGTAAGTGATAATTTAAGTAAAAGGTCTCTGTGCTGAGATGTTGCTGTTATGTCGAATATAAATGTAGGTTGAGTAAGCATTTCGTTGTTTGTTATCGCAAGTACTTGAAATCGCAACGAGATAAATGCGAACTTTCAGGTTTGTTGAAGGATAAAGATCGTCTACTTTATTTAAATGCAACTGTTTGCGCTCAGTCAATTCTTCTTTGTTTCTACATGCACACAGGTGTTGGCTCTCTTCGCTCAACTTCTTCTCAGTTGTCAATAGTGCACAAATTTTGAAGAATTAAATCAAGTTTTCAACATGGTCGAATCGGCATCGCAGAAACAACTTTCGGAAGAGCATACGCAGCCGCAATCAAGACGGTTGTGCTTCGGGAGAAAAAATGGGGGAAATAGTAATCCAGCGGATGCAAGTAGCACTTCTCAATCCAGAGTTAGTGGCGACTCTGCTGATGTGACTAACACAATTAATGTAGATGAAGTTGAGAAATTCAATGGTGTGGAATGGTGGAATGCCCTTGACGGGCACATGAAGCCACTGCTTAGTTTTAACAAAATACGGTTAGTGGAAACTTACATCAGACGTACTTGTCCTATGTTTAATCGGTGTCCCTGTAACCTTAGAATGTATTTTGCTTTAGTGTTCCATTCGTGAGGGATGGCCTCCTAAAGGACCGAGGTGAGTTTACGACAGAACGCATCAGCAAACCAAAGCCTTTGGAGGGATTCAACATTTTGGATATCGGATGTGGAGGAGGAATCTTATCGGAAGTAAGTAATTCATATACTTTTCATGGTGGTGTGATGAAGGTGTTGGATGTACAGCAAAGTGTTTATCATTTATCTGTTACCTTCAGGGGCTTGGGAAGGTTGGTGCAACGGTTGTGGGCATAGATCCAGGCCAGGACAACATCAGAATTGCCCGAAACCATTTAACGGAAGATTTAAAAACTAGGGTGACTTATGAATGTACAGTGATCGAGGATTACGCCGTCTCACACCCAGAACCTATTTTCGACGCAGTCGTGATGTCCGAAGTTGTGGAGCATGTTGAAAATCCAATGGAATTTATTAAGACTGCCTTGACGCTGCTAAAGGTTGTAGGGTTTGGGCGATATTTCATCTTCACTTGACGTCCTTGCTTGCGTGTAAAGTTTCCATTGAACCATTAAGTTTGATTAATTGCAGCCGGGAGGGTCGGTTTTTATCACAACCCCAAATCGAACAATGATGTCATGGTTTGGAGTTATCTTCATGGCAGAATATGTTTTACGCATTCTTCCCATTGGCACTCATGAGTGGAAAAAGTTTCTCACTCCGAAGGAAGTTGAGGATGTGTTAAAAATGAGTAAGTATATTCGAGAAATCGTTTTCCATACGCAAAAACACATGCGTTTTTTTCTTTCTGAACTTGAGATTGTGACTGTCTGGAAACAGGTGGATTCAAAACAGTTGAGATGAAAGGGATTTCGTTTAATCCCATCACGTATGTTTGGGACTGGACATTCATCAAGGGAATGCAGTACGCGTTGCATGCAGTAAAGGACAAGTAAATACCGATTAGTATCTCGTTGCAGTGTTGTCCTTGGGTATGGAATTCGTACGTTTTGCAAGGGCTCAAATTTCTTTTGAAGAAGACTGTGTATTTAGCTGTCTATTTTCATACGTGTTTTCAACTCTTAAGAACCTATCTTTCTTCTTAAAATGTCATCCACATCCACTTTAAATGTATTGTAACAATACTATCTTGCTAAGATAATAAAACTGACTACATTCTGTAGCATGCTTTGCATAAACTTCACAACAAACGTTGCTCGCATATGCCCTTCTTCCTGAGCAACTTCAAGAACTTTTTTTGGATGGGAGAAGCTGGCCACACAACTCCAAAATGAATGAACGTACGGATTGGGATGCCCCTGATTTAATTCAATAGAAGTCAAGGACGTAGTTCATCTCTCTCTGTCCCTTTGATATCAATTAGATAATTAAAAAATGGAGTACCTATAATTACTCATGAAATCAAACCGCCAGTGAGCTCATTTATTCTATTACAATTGAATTGGAACAAAGTCTGAGGTAGTTTGAACGGAGCGGAGGGAATAAGTTTCACTCATTTTATCCACTCAGCGAAAGCTTGGCATCCAGTAGCATCTGTTGGGCTTTATATCGTTGATAACAACCGGACCGACCATCATTCCATGTGCCAAGAAGAAACCACGAAAACGTCTGCAGGGAAATTACCACGCATATAATAGCATACCGCACATGGTCACGTTTGCTGGTAGATTAGAACACGCTTGAGATACGCTCTACCCAACCCGGGGAACTGATGTAAGTACGTATATATGCAATGCATGTGTCCGCGAATCCACTCGAATTATTGAACTGTTATTATTGCACGAGAAGTATCCTTTTGGGAGTGCAAACTCGGGTTTCGTCCAAGTCCTTCGATGAGAAGCATCTGTTGTGATTGTGCTTTTAAGGTCTCTCGCATGCCTTTGTTTTGATTATACCACTGCCCTCAATCTGCGTTGTGCCACATGCTTTTTCATGTGCATTCCACATGAAACAAAAGTGCAAAATTCATTTCAACAAGCTGTGCAAACCGTTTTCGCTGAACAAAGATAGTGAATCTGGAATAAATACGATCAAGGATATATGCTTTTACACATGAATTCGTGTTTGATCTTTGATTTTAATTTAATTAATTTTTTCATTACGGCAGGAAAGCCAAATAAAGTAACTATTCCGCAGATTGTCCTCCGGACACAATGTTCACGAAAACAACGTACCTCGCATGAATTCAAGGAACTTATAAGAGCGTGTTTACAAAATTGGTTTACATCAAGTCGAGAAACATAAGAAGCTCGTCAAAATTGACAAAGCAATATCAAAGAAAAGACGGAGAACATTTGAAACAAGGGAAGTTATGGTATAGACGTGAATGCATTGTACTGGTTAGTCTAATGAGGTTGCTAGAATGCGAAATGTGAAACGTAAGTGAAAACGTCCTGCTGGCACGAAACAGAATTCATGTAAGTTGTTTTTCTTGAGTGGGTTATAATTTGCAATTGTTGGATAATGACGCACTCCTCGACATACCAGCCACGAATCACTTGAAGGCACACTCTGGTATACAGCATATAGATTACAATTTCTTGAAAGAGTAATATCATTAGTGCTCGCACAGGAGTTGGCGCGTGATTCACATTAATATTAATACAAAATTACAAATAGAATGATATTTCATAGATACAAATATTGTGAGTGTAAAGACACACGAGTTGCCGCAAGGTAAAAAATACTTTCTCTCGCGATGTGCAGAAGAAGGAGGAGGAAGCAGCAGCGGTTCCGTTCTTTTGTTCGACGCTCGAAGCTCGACGAGATTTCTGGATTTCATGGATTTGGGAGAGGAGGAAGGTGAGGTACGTTGAAAGCCAACGGAGGACACGCCAAATGATACTTTGTCAAGTATCATTTTCCGACGAGCTGTTACAGGCTATCAGAGGTACTTGGAAATTTTGGCGGTGGAGCTTCTTGAATTGCTCCTTCTCACGTGTCGACTCGGGCTGCTCACACAGATACGAGGCGTAGATTAGCTCTGCAATCACATAAAACAAATGGGGAAAATCAAGTTGTCAGAAGGATACCAGAACTTTTCTTCTGTTGATGAGGGCAAAACTAGAAAATTGAATTATTGAGGGACTCCAGGAAACGCAATTAACTATCCCTTTATGTTTTATACTCTGTATCAAACTTATCACTGCTCCAGCACAATAATTAATTTTACGCGATTAATCACCCCTTCTTCCGTGAAATGTGGTAATAAGCGAAAACTATACGGACACGAAAAGTGGGAGCGGAAGACAAAAGCGCATATAGGCTGTGATTAATGGTAAAGTACTTGTCCATACCTTGTTCATTAAATATCGGGGAAGCTTGAACAGAGTTGAAGATACTTTGTATCTGAACAAAATCACATTGAACTTTCTGCCACGAAATTATCTCCGTCACGAGTTTGGCAAGTTGGCGACACTTTTCGAAATCGATATGTCCATTTGGAAGCCTGTGCAAAGAAATAAGAGCAAATTGAAAAAAACAAGGTAAACATTTTCCTCATAATTTATCCAACTACTTTCCCAAATTTTCTCTTGTGTAAATTTATGATGCTCTCTGCAGAGGGAGATTAGTAGTGGGGAAGCATGTGTCTAGGTACTAGATACACGTATCACGAGATGAAACAATAACAAGAGAAGAGGGAGAGGTTGCCGATGAAAGCAAAAGCTGGGCTATTATGCTGGTTTGATGATAAAAGTAAAGTTACCTGGAAGGGTGAACCGAGTCAAGATTGTATATGTCTTTCATTAGAAGGGAAAAGTATGGAACAAGTATTCTGTAAGTTTGGCTGTCACCAGTGGCTGCAGCTGTCGAGTTGCACTGCCAGACTGCCGCCTGCGTTCACAGTTCATAATAAATTGAATGACAAGCCGGAACAACCGCTTCTTGTCAATTTTCATCAAAAACTTCACATTGTCTCACATAAATAAAGGGAGTGGGTGTATAAGGAAGGAGAAGAGTAAAAAAAGTTTTTTGTTCGATGTTCGAACTCACTCACTCCGTATCGCTGGAGAAAAAACTTTGCTTTTACCTTGTATAATTTTCTGTACGGGGCGTAGTTCTGCTGGGGATCCACTGCTTTCTCCACATCCGCCAACTCTGCATACAATGGCTTACTCCACTGAAATCAACGTCAAGATATTCAAGATAGAGACACATTCCATCATTAGCATTCGAGAGATTGTGTTAGCGTAGCTCTTACTTATTATGTACCAACGATAAGTTTTGCATTTATGCTACTTCTCAATGTAGACAATTAACTTTTTGAAAATAGTTTTTCAAGCAAATGAAAGTTGATAAATGCAACACGCCTCATAGAGCTTTCCTCTCAAAAAATTTCTCGCATCAAGAGTTGCGGAAATTGCTGTCATTCATTCATACAAAAAACGCTTGTTTGTGCTCACGATAAAAATTTGAAATATTAGCGATGCCAAAGAATTGATTGGAACTTTTTCGCTTTGCCATACCGTCTTTTTGAGTCGAGCAACAGGACGAATGTTGAGCCCAGCGAGGATGGCCATTAGCGAGTTGAAGTTGCGAATGTGCAGGCACTCCTTCGCCACTTGAATCCAATACTCACAAACTCTGCAGCGTGACTTTTTCTTGGACATCTGCGAGCGTAGAAAAGGACACATTCATATTTAATGAGTTGGAGGAGAACTGAGAACGGAGAACATTCCATGAACTGATTTCAACTTTTGCTTCTCGTTCAAAAGATCCCTTACCACTATTACCAATAATAAAAGTTTATAAAGGCACACCTCATCTCAACTTTTCATCATTTTCCCCATCTATCCGCTTATTATTAATTTCGCAGAAAGAGATATACTTCTGAAAATATTTATCTACGCCAATACGCCCATTGTACTGACTTTAACTCAAATTTCTACTGTTGGTTCCATACCAAAACGAGTATTTTTGATATAATGTATATATATTTACATTGATCGACCAGGAAATAGGTATGGATGTACTTTTGTACGTACACAATATTTCCAGCAAATCCAGGAAAGCCATTCATCGCGAACAAGATGTTCTTTTTTAGGTCACAAACTTAAGAACATTCAATTAAATTCATGGAATTCATTAAATGTACTTAATTTAGAGTGATTTCTCTACTTCAAAGGTTCATCTTCTGTCTGAAATAGCTCTGACTCTGACACATTGGACATTCATCATCAACATTTCAACAAGTTCTATTTCTCCTCATTTCGATTAAAGTTCTTTTTGATGAAGGCAACATGAGTTCCAAACCCATCCAAAAATAGTCTTATAATCTCATACATCCTGCACAAGGATGCGTCGTAGTAAAGCATATAGATATACAGAGGATGTGTTCTACACGATGCCATGTTCCAAAGTTGACAAAAGTAGCCATAAGTAGTACATCGCAGTATCAGCTCAACTTTTAAAAGATGCTTAGAGAGAGAGAGAGAGAAAGTTTTCATTGGTGTACCTTGCATATCTCAGATGCTACGTAATAGGTTAGTCGCTGAAACCATCTGACATACGCTTCGAGGTTCTTGGTCTTGCGGTTGACGCAGTCACAGTGACGGACACCAGTCTTAAGGTCCTCTTTTCCAAGAGTCTACAAAGTAAAAATAAGAGAAAAAAGAGGGATAAAAATATGCATGGGAAAAAGTAGAATTCGATAGAGCATTCCTCCTGGGCTCCTTTTCTCATCTTATCCTCATCCCTTCCACTTTTTGGCCCGCTACTTGAAGCGACATGAAACAAACATTCATCATTCATGAATCACGTTCCCACCTATCTTCCTCCTGTGACTTCGACCATATTGAAGTGGAGTAGGAAGATTTTGGACAAATTCTAAATGCGACACCATAAATATACCGTTGGCCACAAAGGTACACTTTTGTCGTGTCGCAGTTTCTTAATAACCCACCAGCAACTAGCAACTAAACTGTAAGTGCGAGACCTACATTGGAAAAGGGAAATGAAAGCATAAAAAAGTGGTCGTAGGAAATGGAGCACACATCGTTTCCTGTTTTCTTCTCTTTTCCCCCGTCTCCCTTGTTCTTTCGAATGTCTCATAAATGCCTAAAAACATTCATGTCTTGGCCACAGAAATCTCTTTTACTCTCTTTTCAAGACAAGGAAAAAAGTGAGCTGTGAAGCTAAGAAAAATGAGAGAGAAAAAAGTTTTGCAGATGTTCCTTTCCTTCCTTAAATCCCTGTGCTTAAATCGTATGTATTTGACGTTTGTCTTTATGCTTGGAAGAAGGTATGTACATCCATATCCCACTTACGTTACACAACGACTTACTTTTATCTTACTTACTCTTCTGTGGCACTTGATACACGACTGAAGTAATGTTACCAAACATATGTACATACATTCATCAGATCTTCAAAGGAGAGAGTTTCCCGAATGGTACACAAATATTTCTCAACGTTCATGCCTACCTGAACAAATTCTTCTGGTCCTATAAAGGAGAAGCGTTGCAGTTCGACAAGCGTCAGTTGCTCAGCCATGGTCGCCGGATCCGGACAAATTGTGACAACGGAAGGCTATAAAAAGTAAACAAGAGGAGGTGCATAATTAAAGACATTCCGCATCTTGTTTCGCCACCACCCTGTGCAACATCCCGTTCGCGTAGGCATATGTCTCCGCTTCCGCTTTCTCCAAAAGAGTGTATCATATTTATTTAATGGGAACTGCATCCCATTAATCAAGAAGGAATGTTGACTTGAGAAGAGTGTTTGCAAATCCAAAAATAAATATTCTACACAGTTTGGATGGCTCATTGCGGTTATGTATATTCTGGATGGAGGCATTGACGGGAGAGATGGTTTTAAGTATGCATTGCGTAGGTTGAAATATGTATTAACTTTTGGTTGCAGCCGAGTTGAGTAAACATTCGCATCCCACACACGTTTAGTGGCCCGCACCATTGCACTACCAGAATTTCGTTTGCGAGTGTGAGAAATGATGCTAACCCATCTTATTCTATTATTGAGTGGAGAAAAAAGTAATAACGGGGTGGGAAATATATCGTCTGCTACCAGTTCCAGACCTGGTTTACATGATTACTCAACATTAAAAATATAGTTGTGCAAAGAAAGAAGTTGAAAGTATGCTTGTTGCTGCTCTAATGCCAGCACACGTTCCAACTTCCAACCTCCCATCTCATCAGCATAATACCAGCAGAGAAGGGGAAGGAGTGCTGGAGTACAGGGAAAGACGTACCGTCATCAGATTCAGATCTTGTTTACTTTTAATGGCCGGTAGAATGCATAATTAACAATATAGGCACCTTCCTCCTGCTTTCCCTTTCCTTCGAATCCACTTACAATTAAAGCACGACTCTGCCACGGTACACCAAGCAAAGGGAACTTAAAACAGGATGGACAACAAGGGCGCATAAAGCGTATGTGTGTTTATGTGAAAGAGGAGAGCAGCTAAAAACGTATGGTGAAAGATTTAAGTGAGTCAATCGTGCATTGGAAGGAGGAAAGGAGAGCGAGTTGCTTGATGTGAATGTGGAGAATGTGTAAGTGGAGGCTTCATCTCTTTCTCAGTTTCTCCTTCCTTTTTCCTCGCGTGATTTCCTTACAACTCATTTAATATTCTTCTAATGTCGATATCCTTCCTTATACCACCACTGCTACCTATTCTGATGTGGTGTTTTCCCATTCTGCTCCCTCCTGTAAGACACTCTCTCCACAAAGATGTATGCAGGAGGGAAGAGAGAGAGAGAGAGTGAGAGAGAGAGAGAGAGAGAGAGTGAGAGAGAGAGAGAGAGGAAGGAATAAATAGTGGAATGAAGCTTAAAAGTTCACTTCCACTTTTCTACTTGTTCGTCTCTCTTTCTCTCTCCTCGTCTGAACGGAAAGGAATGCAAACTAGCCGGTTTATAGGAAAAGGAAAACTTGAAGAAAATGAGCCTTAGCTCTTGCCTCCTATTACACGTACTTTGGAAACATTGAGATCCATAAATTTTATTCTCTCGAGATAGCATACACGAATATAGGGGAAGAGGAGGAGAAGACGGCAGGAAAAATCTTCCATCTGGTTATTAGAGATTCATCAGTATTCACAGCTACGAGCCAAAGATTTTTCCCTTTTTTATTCTTTTCAACGACTTTACTCATTCCTTCCTCAATTTCCCCCTCACTTTTTTACACTCTGACATTGGCAAAAATGCGCGTATCTCGAAGAACGTGAACCCTATTTGACTAAAAGAGTATATAAAAAAGTATTAGAATTTTGACAGGATTCATTCAATCATGAAGACGAAGTGAAAGAATTGTGCTCACTGAGATACTTACTTTCTCCTTTGTTAACCACCTTCGTTCCCCACCTACTTTTTCTTCACCTTGACTTTCTCCTTTCCCTTCCCGAGATTGAGATACTTTTTCCTGGAGAGAAAGTATATTTTGTTCATAACTAATAGTAAAACTAATACTGTGTGAAATCGGCAGGATTTTGACACGACGGGCATGAATACGAAATTTAATCAAATTACAAAAGGAAATTCCCAAAGTTTCTAAACAGTAGCAGAACATACGAAATCACACGAACTATCACAGAAATTTTTGGAGCACCTTACACAACATTCGTAAACTACATTACATTCGTTCATGAAAGATGAAACCATACCTCTTAAGCAACTCTTGCAAATTTTGGGAAAAGGAAACTACCTAAATATACAAAAAGTCTTTATCTCAGCACAACGTGCAATCTTACATCACAAGGAACGCGCTTGTACACAACTAAAAAGCACATTTTTCACTTCAAACCAAATTCCTTTACAACCGCATTTTCACGACTTTCTCCGCCAACGAAACACACTCGGATAATTCCAAGTAAAAGAAGATACTGTATCATTTCTCATGGTTTCGCAACCATTCTGCATGCCTGTCCTCCTGAAAAATGTTTTAGACTAAGAATTTTTTGCGCCGAGTTGTACGTGTGGCTGACTTTCACTCTTCTTTTCTTTTTGAACAACGATTTTTATTCATAAAGGAAGTTAAAGAAAGGAGTACATAACGTGTGTGGATGGCGTCAAAAAAGAGTGGGTTTATTTCATGTAGTTCACATATGGTTGTTTAGAGAACCTATTCCGTCGCTGTGTTGCTGTCTTGATGCAGAGCAACCTTCGGAATACATACCCTCAGCATTTTTCACTTGCGAGAGTAGTACATAAAGCATCATAATCGAGGTCGACAAAACTTTCACCCGTCGAGTCGGTTGAGTTGCTGAATCTGCTACATCAATGACTAAACGTACGCCTACTACATCTTCCTGACGGCTGTTTTTTTCACTTTCTCCCTCACTTCTCTCTCCTTCCTCCATTTTTCTTTCCGTCTTGATCCTCGTCAAAAAGCAGAAGTATATCTCAGGTAGTAAACGAGTTTTTGTACTGCTAATTGGATTTTGTTGTCGGAATATCACTAACCAATTCAACTAGCATAACTATACATATATCCAGCTACATGCTTACAGTGGGCTGGTTATTAGTGATACCATACTCGATGCTCCTCGTATATGGCTGAGCCAAGCTCATTTCGAAAAGATGCGAAAGAATGCCGACTGCTCGTTGGTAGAACAAGAGAAGATGATTATAAGTATAATGTGATATGATATTCTTTGCACATTGAAAGAGGAAAGTATTCGGAGAACTTCCTCCTCACTTTAATAATAATGCCTTTTAGTATTATCACGAAAAAATGGGAGAAGTGCTCTGGAAGAGGGTGAAAATATGAATGGTAGCATATGTGGGTAATAATATAATAAGATACTTTGAAGCAAGTCTACTTACGGCAGCAATGGGCTCCCCAATGGATGCCTCCGTTGTAATACGATGAAGGAACTCCTCGTACTTCTCTAATGCCGCCAGTCGGGAGAGTAAGGCTGCAAGGAGCTGCGAAACCTGTTCCCGCACCTGCATTCATTTACGAGAACAAGAAAATGAGGTAACTTTCTTTAATAATGCATGTTCTCAGCTCACACACGCACCTAAAAAATGGAACAAATTTGCAAAAACTAAAGAATAACTGTATATACACGCTCTCTATACACACACTGTCAGCCACCAAGGCGGGTAGCCTTTTTGTGGGCACTTTGCAGGTTGTACATACGCGATTTGACTTTTACTTTTTGACTTGAAACATGAATGCTTATACAGAATAACAACACATGAAATTAACAAGAAGGCTCAAGAAAAAAATGAGGTAGTTTCTTAGGGCGATTTCATAATAGTCGTGTTGCAATGATAAGACAGCGACTTGGGTAAGAGGGTAAACAGAAAGAAAGCTGATGTAGAAAGTAATAACAAAGGGAAATTACATAAGACGTGTAGTGCAGAGGGCACCAGACATTTTGTAGCAATTTACACCTCGTAACACATTCGGACTAGATTTCATGGTTCTCCAGAAAAGTGGAACATCCAGCTTTCTAATCTTTGTTGTTGTAAGATTGCGCGGGATATAATAATATATAAAAAAAGTAGATTTCTCGACTTGTCGACAACTGAAGCGGGCTATACATGGCCATTAGCAAAACATGCTACACTTATTTTTACAAGGTTGAATGTCTTGAAGGGAAAGCGGACTAGCAAGACAGGTGCTTAGCTTACCTCCTCATCTGAAGCGACGCACTTATGAGCAAGAATACGAACGTGTGCCATCATTCTATCATCTCGAAAGTCGTATGGAAAGAGCTCGGTCCATGGACGGAGGAACTTCACCAGCAGAGGGATCACATTTAGCGGGAGGTCGATATCATCCTGAAACAAGTTAAGCCATAAAATTAGTTTCTTCTTCTCTCTCCCCCTCTTCTTGCACGAACGGATCACCCCGCACATATTCCATCACAAAAATAAAGTGAATTTTTTACTTGAATTCATATTGCGCTTCCAGTTAATATGGGTCATGTTGCGGTTGCAAAATTAAAAGCTGCCCGAAATGAGATTAAAGGGGTAATATGATGGTAATGCGGGTGCTATGCAGTATTATTATTGCTCATGTCGTAAAGTAAATTATTAATGCTCCCATACACCAGAATTACAATCGCTTCTCGTATTAAACTTTTACTCGCCATTTATCACGCTTCAACCATTAAAACTTTTTCATTACCTCGTCCACGCGTCGATACGGTGAGAGATGTAGCAAAAGAGGAAGAAGAGGAAAAAAGAGACTTCGTGATAAGTCGTAGGTATACCAAAGCCTTGTGAAACATGCACCTCTCTCGACTATCGCGTATATCAAAGGGAGAATTAAACAGATGATATGCTAGAGCTGTAATGGCTCAACTCGATGAGAATATCCTTTTGAAGTAAATCCTCAGGAATCCTTCCTTTATGAAGTGATATATGCTCAAAGTATTTGCCCGAGTTCGAAAGAGAGAGAGAATGAGAGAGTATGTGGCTACGAGCGTGTGGCTTTAGTGATGGGTGGTGGTGTGATGATGAAAATAGTGTGTAAGTAGTAATCATAACAGTCTCACGCCACCCTACGGCCACCTCTTTGCACGCACATTACAATAAAATGCGAGAGGCATCAATCCCCAGTGCCTAATAGAAACTACACTCATGAAATGATTATTATACGTTCATAACGATTCCATCAGCGGGGAGATTGGGAGCGGAGCAGTTCGATAGCTCTTTTAGGCACGTCATTCACACGTCCACAACAACTGGTGCTTCTCCTCCTCCGGAGAAAGCCAGTGACCACACCAAGTCCACACAATGTGACGACGTATTATAATATGCTGCCATTATTCAACGGAAATGCGCCCTCCTTGATCACAGCGATGATGACAAGGATATCATGTAAAATCTCTAGTGCTGATTTCCGCTAGACAAGGTCCCATACTCTGTCGTGCTCGTCGTTTTAAGAGTTAGAGAGACGCAATAGGCGAATGTGTGCATATGTATATGCTCCATTGATCTATTTGGAATCCTTCTTGGAATTGGAGCAATTTTCCAAGGATGGTAACAGTCTCTCCTTCCGAATTTATTCGCATAATCATGCATGTTCCGTTTCATATGTTGCTCCAACTTTGTTCTTTATGCTGATGGGCCATAAGGTAGAAAATAAAGCAAGAAACGGGCAGTAACATAGTCATTTTGCAAGCTCGCCCAAGACTTTGCCATCGTCACATTCACTTCGCATTCCCCTGCCTCTGCTTCTCCATTCTCCACCTTGTGTTGTGTGGGAAAAGTGACAGACTAATATTATGCATTATATCTACTCCCTATTTGAGTTGACGATGATGATGACAGGAAGGACGTTGCAGCATAAGTTTTATATGATGCCGTTGTTCTCCTTTCCACATGGTTTGGGGTAAATCGATAGTCATAACCGTAAAAAGGTCTGCTTAAGGGAAATACGGACACATCCACACATCTCTTTCATTGGAAGAAAACTTCCACACGTTTGCGACGTACAAAGGGAATAACTGGGAAGCTTAGTCAAGTATTCATGCATGTTCGGAGAGTAATAGTAGTCGTGAGTTGTATAATGCGATACACAAGAAGACATTAGTTTAAATCATGGAAGCAAATCATGTCGTTTTCTTCCTCCGTTGTTGGAACCCTGAATGCTGCCACACTCCCACACTCCCACAGTCGACATTCATTCACCCGCTCGCTCATTTTCATGTGTGTCGACTGTGGAGGAGGAGGCCGACGGAGAGCGGAAGACTAAAGAATAGTGTTATTCTTATCGTTTAAAATAATAATTTTGTCAAGATTGCCGAGTTCCTCTTGTGCTCAACATATTCCTCTCTCGCTGCTACACTTTCCACACTGGTGCGGAGAGAGTTGCACTGGTGCATGCAAAAGTTATGTCTCCGCCCGAGAAAGATAGCATTATTTTTAGCCACGGCGAAAAGAAACAAGACAAGTTGCAGAGAGACAAAAGTGAGATAATGTGATTATTAAAGGAGAAACCTTGTACTTCTCCCACTTATTACAACTTATTATTTGATAAATGGAAGACAATGAGGGAGTATGCGGAAGGAGAGGCATAATAATAATCATAATTGTATAGTAAAATGTATTAATGTATGTATTCTCCTTGTTTCCCTATTTCTCAGCCCCTTTCCTTCTTTCTTTCCCTTTCTACCGTGTCCTCGTATTATGTGACAGTCTGATTACCAAAGCCGAAGGAAATTTCAGAGACCTTCAACTGATTCGAGAGTGAAGTGGCGGAAAAACGAGAAAATGAAAGTAGACGCATTATTTTTTATTATTTCTCCATTTTCGGTACAATAACTATCCTATTTGTTAGGTCCATTATGGATGTGCACTATATTTTCTCTCTCTATACGCGTAGCAGCTTTCTCTGCTGCTCCTTTTCCGCCCTTTTTAAGCGATAGCTAAAATATCTTTCTGATTGCTTCTAATCTCGCTTTGACAGCTCGTGCAAGGCTCGCTGGAGTCAGTCAGCTGTAGTTTATACTGCGCCTTGAATAAAAGTAAGTAATACGCATATTGGTAGCAAGGGTTGAGAGCTACTCCATAGGTAACCGGATTTCCCCAATTTTTTCAACCATGAAATGTCGATCCTACTCTCCACATTCTAAACACAACGCATATTGAAGGGTTAAGTTGGTGTCCGTAAAAGTTGCATGCCAGCTTGGTTCACATTCCCTCCATGACTCTTGCATGCTCCCCCACCAACTTTCTCTCTCTCTCTCTCAAGTGGACCTTTCTCTGAACTCGACTCGTTTGCTAATAACTTAGCTGAGAATGGTGTATTGGAGATGAGTAGTAAAGGGACAGCTTTAAATGTATTGTGACAAGTAAGTAATACACATTTGTATTCCTTTTGCTTTTTTCATTAAGTTAACCGAGGGAAAAGTGGTGAAAGGAGACGTATAAAAAGAGTGAGGCAACGATACTACTTCTTGGCATTCCAGATGATGTTCACATACAAGCTACCTAAAAAGAGTGGAGAACATTGAGGAATTTTTTCTCGCTCAAGAGAGAAAAAAAACTATCGTGCTGAGGTCCTTTTTCATGAGAAAATACTTGCCCGTACCCGTGGACTTTGGCGCAGTGCCCCATATTTAACGTAACGAAGGACGAGGAGAGATAAAGCTTTCTCAATACTTCCAAGCACACACATTTTTATGTGCCCACTGATGGTGAGTGAGAGTGTGGGAGAAGGGCGCAGAGGGGAAGAGAGAAAGTTTGCGTGTGAAAGAGGACATAGATTCATACTCAAATGAAATGCGAGTTACACATTACCCCTTCATCCTTGTTGAAATAAGCTTTGTGAGCTTATTGTCACGTCAGCACAAGTGTTTTCCAATGGACTCTCCTCCTCGCCTGTCACTTTTAGTTTACTTTGTACACCAAATTTCACTTAGGCAAAATTCACTAAGTCGTTTATGTGTGATGCCCTCTGACATGATTATTCTCTCCTTTCGGATCCTCTCTCCGAGATGAGCATCTATACTTCTCTATACCAAGCTACAAGCTACATCTCTACATCTCTCTTTGCGCTAACGAAAATCTACTGCTGCTCAAACTTGTTAACGCTTGAATCAGATGAGCACAAATCTTGCGTGTGTATTAAAAGTGCTCAGATGCACACACACACACACACCGTGCGGTTCTCGTGTGGTGATGTCCATTTCATTTCAAAATAATACCACCATGATTCAAAGAGAATCCGTAAAAGCTCCGTCCGCTGGACAAACATACTTTTTTGCTACAACCAATTTTGCTCTGTTTTCACTACGGTGAAAGCAGTGCCCATATGAAATCCCCTTGCTAAGCTCAGTGGTGCAGGCTTCTTTTTTTGTACGTCGCATGTATCACAAGTCATGTGTATAGTTGCCCAACTGGATGATCGTAATCAACTGTAAATATTAGTGATGCATATTGCTGCTCTACTAAGCTTCAAAATTAGGGTAATAGCCGCCGCGAAAACAGTAGAGGCAATATGAAAAGGCAGTTTTACGCTATTTTTTTAAAAAAAAAACATGATACATTTTATTTTACATTATTCGAATGAATTTCCCTTCTGGCAAGGGAGTCGGAAAAATCCCATGAATAAAACGGAATAGAATATTTTTCTGCTTGGCATTACTTCATATTTTTTGCCCATTGAAAGCACACACTTTTCTTGGGCTGCGATTGCGAGTGTAGTGATGCCTAACAAGACGATATTTTTATATTTGATATGCATTTATATGCTGTAAATATTGGGAGGAGCAATAAATGAAACGATCTGGAGAGCGCGACTGTTACTGTCACACGCAAGTGTAAAACCAAGTGTTTAAAACTTTCTCAGCACTTCCAGAGCAGCGTTGGATAGGGAAAAAATTGGCGGAATGTTATGCAAGCATTTCGTTGTGAAATATGAATGTCTGTTAGGATTTCGAAAAAGGATTCTCTCTGCCCAGCTATAGTGCACACTCTCTTCCTTTTCCAGCTCGGTTACACTCTCGTGGAAATCCTTGATGCTGCTCTGCAGATAATCATGTGAATTACATGAGAGATTCCAGTGTATGTAGTCACTCATGTGCAGAGCTACGTACATTCTCTCCGTCGGCCCGCTCATCTGATCTACTCGTCTCCATTCCATTTACGAGGATTTTAATCAGGGAGAAGATAAGCGAAATTCTAGTCGTCTATTCCCAAGCTGTTGATCTGCAATACCTACACATCTTCTGTTTCTACACAGCACTCAGTTTAGCGTCCCATCCTATGATCATGCATGAATGCAAAAGGCATTGTGGTTTCGTGTTTATGCCTAGTGTGCGTGTGCATTTTGTTACATCTGTGCAGATTCTGGGTTTTTTACTCAATTCCACTAAAGGAGCTTACACTCTAGACAAAGTATATTTCAAGGTAATACAATAAACATTACGTGGACCAAGCTAAGTAGACTATTTCCCCATTTTTAAGTTCACAATTTCCTCTATCATGTTCTAGAAAGAAGGAAAACGTTGCAGAGGAAATAATAGAGTGCGAGGGAAATGGTTGGAGTTTCAAAGGAAAAAAAGGAGCGTAGGGAGCTCATGCCAAGCCAATTACTTTCCACTGGACAGAATGAAAAATGACAGAAGGAGAAGGAAGCTCCCATATTCACATCTAATACGCAACAAAAAAGTCTCTCCATGTAACTTTAATGTCATCACATTACTGCACGTATGTATCATCACACACACACACACACACACACACACACACACACACACACAAAATCCCTCAACCTATTTTTACTTGTATCAAAATCCTATCGACGAATGACAAGTAGCAGGAAACCTGTTTCTTTTTTCCACATCGCCACAAGCCTTTTTCAAGTTTAGAGAGAATGCGAGAAGGAGGACACACACAGCTCAGCTCAGATACGACATTGCAGCTCACACGAACACCCAGAAACTTAGTTACTAAAAGCCGGGGACAATTTTATGTGCCTTTCCCTTTGTACGTTGGGGAAGAGGATCAAAAAAGAGAGGAGATGGAGAAGTGTGTGGCAAGGGAAGTGCGAGGCTACTTGATTTCTTTACGTAACGAAACTCGGAGGATTTTTTGGATGGATGCGGATGACCATTCACACTTTCTCCATTTGTCTGCTCCGCTGCTCTCGCGGTATCCCATTGTACACACATGCACACAGTATCATCTCTATCACGAGAGTAGCCACAAGTCCGTGGCTCATTCATGATATTTGCTAGGTGAAAGCTGGGCCATGCATTATTAGATTGGAGCATAATACCGAAAATACATTTATTCCACTCTCATACCTCATTTTTGTCCATTCCAGTCACATCATGAAAGAGAAAACAGAGAGAGTAGCGCGAGCGGAGAGAGGGAGGGAGAGAGAGAGCGGCGACCGTTGCAATGCCATACTGGATACGGATGAATTCAACTGTCCTTCTCCCGCTGAGATCGTAGGATCGTACACATTGAACAGTTGTGTGATCAGTTTTTTTGCTCTCTCCAGCTCGACATGCACACGCAGAGGTAGAAATGTATATGCATTTCGTGTAAAACGAAATAAGTCTCATGCTAAATGACTTGTAATACAAATAAAATGTGGTAAATAGACTAAAGCTACGAAGACGATTTATCATAGGAAACTGGCCAACATCAGATGCTGAATGTACGTGTCATTTTTATGTCCTCCCGCAGTTTCTGACACACTTGGCTAGCCCTCTAAAAGCTACACCAATGAACAATGGTGGAAAGAGGAGGACGACGGTGTGTGACAAACTCCGTTCCAGGATTAATGGAACTCTGCGACTGAATGCGTGCGTATACGTCCTGTCCAGGGAATTGTAGAATGCTAGCAACAAAGTAGTATTGCATTTTGCAGGATATACCCTGTGTGCATGTCTCCCGAGAAAGGGAGAGGGGAAGGCAGAATAAAAAAAATAAAAATTGCCCGTGATTACCTTGAACAATAAATTGAGGAAACGTCCGGGCTATCCATACGGCGAAGGGACAATGTGTGCAGGGAACATGTAGAAGCAAGGCTTTGTGTATCTGAGCCAACATGAAGTGAATTAAGAAATAAGCTGAAATCGTAAAAATCCAGATGGGCACCTTATATTTTCTGACAGAATATGGCAATTCCTGTTTCTCTGCTCCTGGCATCAAATTTATGTAATCTTTTTTCCATCTCTCGTTTTGTTACACACAAAACGGAGTCGGGTTGCGTATGAAGAAATGTGTATAAAGTGATATAGTACACATTTGTGAGATGATCCATACAATTTGTTATCATTTTACTAGATTTGCCTTTCTGGCAAACACAAAAGCGAGGAGAAGAAGAAAACTGATAAAAAATAAAAGAAACGTAACAAGGAGCATTTCCTTCGAGTCCCTTTTGCTATCAACAAAAATTTTCCCTAACATCAGCCAAAAATATAAGGGTTTTGAGCTTTTCGGGAGTGGGAAAAACTGTCTTGGTAAAAAAAAGTAGGAAAAATAGTGATAGCGAAGTGGTAAAATGTTGAGGAGAAAAGTGCAGGGGATGACAATCATGCCTACATATTTTGTACTGTTGTACTCCAAGTCATGAGCAAATTCCCAAGAGCTTTTATATTTACCTCAGAGATTTCAGCAAGATCTGAGAATGCAGAAGAGGACCTCACACCAACCGCCGACGCCGTACTTGGCTGAGGAGAAGATCTTGCCGAGTGTTGTGTTGAGCTCGAGACGTCAATAACATCCTGAAATATTCTCCCAAAGAGTTCATGAGGTTGTACGTAAAGCCTGGCTGAGAGGAGAAATGCAAATATATAGTCAGAGTTGGGGAAATGAGCTTCTGTTGGAAGCAAGTGCTGCACCAAAGCTTCCCAAGTTCCAGAAATGAGATGAGGTCCATTGAAAATCAAGTCCTGTCAGTGGGAAAAAGAAAGAAAAGGAGGAATAAATATAGCGTCATCATCATCATCATCATAGCAGCCGTCATGATCATCATCGCCATTGCCAGACTCAGCATTTGGGCAAAATGCAAGAAGGGCTGCAATAACTGAACACTCGACTGCGAGAAAAAAAAGTGGAGCAGATAGTGTACTCGTACATATCTACATCAAAATGGATACAGTAGACTCATCAGTATCATTAGCTTGCCTTTCCGAGCTAACGCCGAAATATGGAGAGATGAAAAAGAGAGTGAAGCAAGTCCAAAAACTAACTCAATCGTGTACGATTCTACTAACACACTGATGTGATGATGATAATGGAAATTGTAAAGTAAAATAGTTGCATAAGAAAGAGGATAGAGAGAATAGCGGAGTAATGCTCACTCCTCACCATTAGCCTTCCGTCCGCCTTTTCTCTCAGCACTCACTTATGGCTAGCCCGAGTGAATGGGGAAATTGCATTTTCCATGAAAATTTTCTCCTTCTAAAGTGGGCTTAAGAAGCTGTATTAGTTGAAAAGAGTGAAAGGAGACCTTAACTTGCTGACAAGACATTCCTTTCACTTCGAATTTCCTACTGTTTCACTTGATATCTTTGTCAAGTTGGCAAGAAGTAACTATTCTCTCTGCTCACATTGTGTCAAAATTTCCTATTCCTCCCAAGAAACTTCAAAACATTTGGTTGTAACTTCAAGGAAGAGTGAGAACTGGGTCCAGAACGGTGTTACACTCGAGCATTAGTTGAAGACACTGCTTTTTTGGGACATGCTGATGGGCAAGTGTACAGGAGTTACGCTAATGTTACGTGAAATGTCTTTGCATATTCTCCCCACTTTTCGAATGACAAAAGAAAAGTTAACTCTTTCATTGAACTTACCCGATTTACTTTGCTCTCTTCGTGGGAGAGATTGTCAAAGCTGCGACCCAATGGGGCACAACTAGCAGCTCCGTCTCCGTCGCCACAACTGCTGGAAGCGGCGGCGGATGTTGAGCTTCTGGGTTTATCACAAAAATATTGGTTCTCTCTCGAGTTGTGAACTTTGCAGAGCACGGGAACCACCACCTCAGAGTCATTATCATAATCATCCTCGTAGACTCCTTCTTGTTCCACCGGACGACGATGAAAACTTGGAGTATTCGTTCCACTGCTGGCGGTGCCACCTCCGCCACCACAGCAGCAGGGCCCATTTAGCAGGTGATGTTGCAAATGGGACGCGTGGTGCCTATGCTGCAAGTTGTGCTGCTGCTGCTGCTGATGCTGATGTACACCAGCTCGACAAGGATGCTGATGCTGTTGACTATACGGATTTTGATGGTGATGATGCTGTAACTGCTGATGAGGATTGTGCTGATGTTGAGGTTGGAAACGGTAGTTACCGCCCGAAACCAATCCACCGTTCACCCCCATCATCACACAAGGTGGCGGTGGCGGAAGGCCAATTGGCCCATTGCTTTGGCTGGAACAGCAAGGGATAGCTCCGTTTATGTTCATCACTGGTGGCGGAGTCTGCAAACAAATGAGTCCAACAACAAAATCATCATCTTTATAAATTTGTACTTTCTACTTGATCTGAGGACATTCTCCTCAGAATCTGGAGATAACGTCGAGTTTTGAAAGGAATTTGGCATGTTCAAACAATGTGAATTCGTGTCGGAGCCTCGCTCACGTTGCCTCTCTCTCAACATTTGAGGAGGAGGATTGACGAAACCCTATCTAACCCTCAGTGTGTTTACATTGTGTCGTTGTAAACACACTTCAGAAATCCCTTTGTTGTGGATTGTGTGTTGAGCGCTGAACAGGATATGTCATACACAAAGGGCTGTGTGCTCAGCTCTGTTGTGGAATGTAGTTCAGCGTGTATACAAATCCTCTACAGAGTTACTCCTGGTCCGGAATGCATGTGTAAAAAACGAGTGATAAACTCTGGAAAAAATCGGTTTTGCCAGCAGCAGGAGCGCTGGATTGCAAGAGCTGTGAAAAGAAGCTAACACTTTCGGGGCTTTCGTGTAGAAGAATATCCATTTTGCATGTCCTTCTCTGTCTCTGCGAGGCCTTTGTGCATACTCATGAAGAGATGATTACAAATTTAATAATTAATCATCGTCCGCTAGATTATAAATGACGCCGCCGCCAAATTCTACGCGAGTTGAGAAAGTCGTCGTTCCTCATCCAAAATGGAGAAAGAATGCCAAGTTTGGAGCAACTAAAAAAGTGCTACAGAACGCAGCGAGTTAAACAGGAAAAGCCACCAGCAGCATAACGCAAGGGAATCATAGAAAGTTTATGGGATTTTGCTGCATCATTTCTCCTTCATGCTCCCAACTTTTCACTGCAACTTCTTCCTGTCTCCTCTCATATTCAAGGTGCCCGTTTTACTCACTCGCACACTGGAGCAAGTCTAAACCAACGCATGGTTCAGCAAACCGAGAGTAGAATTGATAAGGAGAGAATAGATAGAGAGAGAAAAGGGGAGTAAAATGGGCAAAGGAAATTTTAAACGGGCGAACCGTCAACAAAATGATACGTTCTGAGTTCTGAAAACTCCGAGTGAGAGAGCACTGCTAAATTTTGTTAGCGTTGGCACAAAACATTTCCCAGATCTGGAGGGAAATAGGTAATAATCTTGCTTTGGAAGTGTATCCACGTACCGCGGACAAGAACGAATTCTGAATTATGCTTTCCCCAACAACAGTGGGACTGGTGTACACTTAGCCGCTCAAACAAAAAACTTGGTTTCAAACAACACATCTTTCGTCTATTACTTCTGCCTCGGTCGACTCTTCGAATGTACTTCAGAAAGTGAAATGTGCGAGGCGGAGGGAAAGGGCAAGAAATAAAGTATAAGCGGAAAACAACACGTTTGTCCTTGGACTTATAAATACTACTCTCACCAGTCAACAGTTTTATGGGGAAAGTCTAAAAAGGGGAAGAGACGAAGAGAGGAAGAGAGAAAGGAAAGTGAAACAGATCTGGGTAAAGTTTTTTGAGAAGTGGATGAAACCGCTTACACATGAAAAATAACGAATGGAATAGACGAAGCGGTAGTGGCAAAGCAGGCAAAATGCGTATTCCCTTTATTCTATTGCCCTCCGCTGCATGCTCTCTTCTCCATGTCCCTTGGAAAAGCATGGGAAAGCGGAGAAAGCAAGTGATCAAACTACTACGTTAAGCAACATTGCTGAGCAAATCCTGTAGGTGAGCTGGTAACTGAGAGTCGTAACATGAGTGTATGGCAATAGGTTTGTTTAGCCGACTCTCTGAGGGACTAATATATAGGTCTATTCATGTCACTTCTGAATAGGCAGCGTACCCTGCTAAAGGAATCTAATGAGTCTTTTCGGCTGGATTAAATGACTCGTTTGGGACGGTTTGCGGATGGCTTAAACAAAGACTCTACTCCACTTAAGTCCTAAATACAATCTCATACGTTATCCAAGTTTGCCATCATCCTTTCCCCGACGCTCTTTACACAACATCCAACATTGTCTGCCTCCACACAAAAAACTGGACTCACAATTGTTGTTGTTGCAGAGAGAAAGGGAAATGGGCCTTTATGCGAGGAAAATGGCCGCATGCGTGTAAATATCTTGAAAATTTAATGTATCTACAATAATCAAATAACCACCAAAGCCAAAGCCTTTTCTTCCCATTCATTCTCAACTGCCAAGCCGTGCTTTTCAACCCTCGGATTCGGGATCCCCCTCTTTCCCAGTGTAATCGAAGAGTTAAGGAGTTATGGTTGAGAGGAAATGGATTTATATAGTAATTTACGAAATGCATAATGCTTAATTTGGAACGAGGCCTTCTGGCGTTTTGATTCCCTCTTTGTTGTGCGAGTGGATATAACAAGTGAGCTTCTGCGGGCAACACATACCCAAACTACTTTCTCAGAGCTTTCTCCGTTTATTGCAACGGAGAAGACACACATGTGCACAAATTTATTTTCTAAATGCATTACATATGTGCATGTGTAAGCATATAGAGAGTTAGATTCTAGAAAATAGTAAAATTCTTAACGAGTTTCGTGCATGTAAAGTGTTTCTGGGGAAGAGTAGAAGAAGGCAAGAAAACAACTCGTTGGAAATGTTCAAGTGAGAACACCAGATCCCCACTTGAGCATTTTCTTGCTAATATTATGTATATCGAATTCAACCACACAAAACCAACACTTGTATTCCGTGAAGCACGACGAGAGTCTAGTGTGAGTCAGTGCACTGCAGTCGTAAAAGTTGAGGGCCCACCACTTTTGATAATTGTAGCGAAGAAAGTCAAACCGAGATAAAGATGTGGCTGCAGTGGACTTTGGCTCAAGTGTGCTTCTTCCATTCTCCCCTCACTGCTCAGATCAACAGTATCCGTTCCTTGGGTTTGCTTAAGAGGAAGTATCCCCGTCCACTTACGACATTTCCCGTGTATACATTAGCATGATTTACTTTTTTCACTCACACATTTCCCCCCTTTCCCCGCTCTACAGCATTATTGTCTCATCATGCATCATCCACTCTTTTGTATGTTTCAGATTATGATGATGTGGAAGTGGTATGGCGTGTGCATGTGCTCCATTCCTGCTTACTCACCAAGACAGCCAAGGCTCACTTGCTTTAGACTGCGACTGAAAAAGACCCGGCACATTTCTCCGAGCATGTTTCACGTCACGGAAGACGAAAGCTACGTGAAAGATCTCTCACTCATCCAACGAAATGTATCTATTTTTTTATCCTCTGCATCATTTCCATCGTGCATCAGCCTTCCATGCACACAATAGATAGGAAAAGTAGAAATATGTGTGTGTGCCTCGTTGCCTTCTGCTCTCCATGTTTACTTTGGAGGAAGCAATAACATTACTCAGCAAAAGAAATTCGAGCTTGACGCTGCTCACTTAAAGTATATCACGAACAAAATCCATACGCTCGCCGTTATTGCATTGAGAGGCTCATGCAAAACGCTCATTACAGCAAACGGTAAGTGTGCAATGTCTGTCTATATGTATGTATGCACGTAATAAATATCCCACAGAAGAGATCCTTGGGAAGTGAGTGGCTGCCTTGGCTTATTGCTCCATGCTCGGCAATAACAATGCACGGGATCAAGACTCCCTTCTTTCCCATTATTAGTATTACTATCCCCATTATTATTATTATTATTATGACAAAGTAATCTCTTTAAAGTTTCTACGACATCATCGACCATGAAAAGCGTCAGCAACTTGCGGAAGGCTTGGAACACTCTGCATCTCACTATCGCTCTGTCCTTTCTCCTCTCCACCCTCCACAACCAAAGTCCTGCTTTCCCCAGAGCTCAACTGGGAGACGAGCAAGAGAGTAATATCCATCCACTCTCTCTCTCTCTCTCTCTTGATGTCTTTGATGGGCTTGAAGGAAGGAGCAAGACGCCTCCTTTTCTCTGGGCTCCGTTTTAAGCTCCAATTTCTCGTTTTACGTGCCACCACTTTCCCCTCTCAATTTCGGGAGGAATGGGAGCAGTGGCAGATCGAGCAGGAGAATTACGAGTGCATAAGGCATACCATTCATGCGATGCGACACTCCCGCTCCTTGTTGTCATTACAAAAAATGCATAGACTTTCTTCCGAAGAATTTCTCCAAGATGCACACACACGCTCACTTTTTGCAATATTAGTTCTCAAGAGTTGTACTTCGTAGTTTATGGGTGCGTACAAATGAATTTATACAATATTAGGGTGAGAGGGCTTCAAGCATATACGTATTTGTCCTAGTTGCTATATCCGTTACTCCACTGCGAAAACTAAATCATGCTGACGAGAAAGCGATGTATATTTATACGAGGCTGCCCATGGAACGGAGCAAGTATTCTGATATATAGCCATTCCACTTTTTCCTCTTTCTCATCCTTGGCCCACCCTAGTTTAATTTAGATGGATGACGGAGGAACAGAAACTGTCTCAAACGAAAAAAGAAGAAGCAGAGTTGTTCCGCAGACTCCTGCAAAGATTAAGCAAGCCAGCAGTAAAGAAGGAAAAAGAGGAAACCGTCTGTGCGTAAAGAGAGTTAAAGGAAAAAGAAGAAAGTATCGTGAAAAAGGGCAAGTGAGTAGAGAGGAGGACGATGATGGCATGCATGGCGAAAAAATCTATTTCATAGAACAACATATTGCGGAAAGAAATATCTCTAAGTAAAAATGGTAAAGCATGAAGAAGTATTCATTGAATTCGTTTTCTTCTTCTGTGAAGCGCACATATCATGCCAGTCAGCGAGCACGAGGGCAAAACTGTGCTAATGTTGTTTGCCCACATTTATAACATTAGAGCAAAGAGAGAGCGAGAGAGAAAGAGAGAAGATGAAAGGGAGTCTTCTCTTGTTGCTAGCAGAGCTCTGTGTGGGGCTCGCTTTTCCCGGAACAATTTATGAATGACTGAATGATTGAATGCATCAAGTGTGCCGTGAAACGTTTTTGTTTTTGTCAGACAAGCACATCTCTGAGCTTCGTAATGACGGAGGATCTTGATCACAATCTCATCATCCTGATGAAATTCATAAACGAATGGCCGTGACAGTCTCGTTTTTCTTTCCCTTTTTGCATAATATATTTAGCCCGAGTATTGTTATTTTGTGTGAGCACTGAGCAGCAGCGTCGAGCAGAGTACAAATGTCAAGAATCTAATTTCCTATCTGTCTGTGTACGCGGTGGCGATGATGATGATGATGATGTGATGATGGAAAAACGAAAAAGGAGGTTGAAGAGCCTAAAGCCTCTCTTCGAATATGGAATGCAGTAAGGAGAGAAGAGAGAATAGTAACTGCGGATGGCTGCCTTCAACTTGAATAGCCATTCACTATCCATACTGTTTCCGCCGCACTCGGCTTTATGCAACGCATAATAATAAAGGAGAAATGAGGAAGGCGAAAAAGCCTCAAAAGTGTTTGCGTTTCGCATGCATTCTTTTATACACTCGAAGTGATGGAGTGAGAGGTGCATGGAGCCCGGTGAAAAGGAGAGCCTTTTATACTCATTCATGTAAAACAGAGGACACGAAAGAGCTCTTCGCCTCCGCACTGTTTGGCTGTTTCCTGCTCAGTTGAGACAGACACTTAGCGTCAACTCTGCCCTGGGATATGGCCATACACCGTGGAAAATAAGAAGAGAGTCAAAGAGCGGCCTGGAAAAGTACCCCTTTGCTTGTGGTTGTGTGAATAGGAGAAATCCTCTCACACGCACACTTGTTCCTCGTCAATCCTCATTTATTCCTCCAACGTCTCCTTCTTCTCACTCTTCCCACTGACAGTGGCAGTGGAGTGCGCGCGTAGCAAAACATACGTATTTTCATCATGCTCGCTGAATGAAAGATGAATGGCACCTGCTCACTCACAATATAGACTCACTCCTCGCTTCAAATTGTAATAACGCTTCGAACGGATTCGTAAATTAATTATGCCCTCCTTTTCCGCATAATTGTATGGGAAATCACGGCAATAGAGATCTTGGAGCGTTCCACATTGTGCGCGCTTATCGGATCAAACCACCACCGCTCGTTTAGTGTTTAACCATTCAACTCACACACAGCATAAAAGGGATGATAAGTATCATTAAAATCTCTCAATTTATATATATTTTTTTACCTTACTCCTGCGAGTCAAACTTGAGGATGAAGAGGAGGATGAAGCACCCTTCTGAAGTTTCCGGGCATAATAGTACATTGCCATATTACCGCTGTTTTGGTGGTAGCGAGAGCGCTTCCATATATCTGCTAGAATAGTTTGGGATACTCGTGGTTTTGCTCCTCCTTTATCGTGGCGAGTGAAACCTTAAAACTTAAGAAAACACTGTGGTTTCTTCCACCGTTCCAACTTCGCATTCGCCTTCAGATATGAGCTCTTTATTCACGAATGGAATAAAGGAGATGCACGTGTGCACGCACACAACAATACACACGCGCGCTCTTGCCGCTGGTAGCACACTTTAAGCAATGCATGGGAAAGTAGAGGAATTCGAAGAGTCTCTGAACTTGACGTGTGCACGTCGAGTTTGTGCGGTTGCAACCAATTATGGCTGGAGAAATGAGAACAACGAATCCGAAACCAAGAGAAAACTTTCGGTGGTAATGATTCTATAAAAGGAGACTTAAGTAGAAACGGCACGAGAAAATGGCCTTTTTTATTTAAAAAGCTGATGACTGTTGGCGGAGACAGCTAATTACGGGAAATGTCCCTCGAGTCAGCACTGCACAAGAGTCAGCATCTGTAGCATACATATTCATCCTGTTTCTTGTTGTCTAACTTTGTATTCATGAAGTAATTGCGCTTTGTAAGGACGAAATGGCAAAAAAGGAGGAAACACTGTCAAGGTAAAAAGGATGATGATGAGATGTTGATTTGATGACAAGGGTGGTGGTGATGATACTGGAATTACATCCGAAAGGAAATAATCACTAGAATATAGGGGAAAGGTTACAAATGATAGGGGTAATGACCACGATCCTGATGATGATTACGGCGGTAATAGTAATTGAGGAGCAAGTGCTGAGGTTGCACACGAAACTGGAGAAATGAGCCCGCGACGGAGTCAGTAAATGGAGTGAACTCTGGTGATGGATAGATGAGGAAAGCAGTTTTCAAGTCTACCATCAGAACTAGTCGTCCATCCTTGTCTACTCGTCCACTTGCTTTCTCAGCTTTACGCATCATCGCACAACTTTCTCCATCGTGGATTTGTACATGAAGGAGCGTGAATATGTAAGTAGACACAAACTACACCGGTCCCGCTCTTTACCGATTCTGATTCTGCAGATATCCTATCCAACTTCTTCAACTTTAAACAACACAAATAAAAACTTATCACTTGATCAGTGGAAGGAGCAAGTGTCCCAAAAATTTACCCATATAACTTGCCCCCTTCCAACTCAGAAACATTACACACGTCCAACACTTTTTTGTGGGGGATAAATGACTTTTTCCTCGGCTAACCAAGTCGTGAGTATACGCGGACAAGGACTACTTCCCCCACTCCCTATTCAATATTGTAATGGGCTTACTCTAGCAGATTAATGGTCAAAAAGTTTTCAATTTTCTTATTCAATTGTCGTCGTGTGGTGTGTGTCGTGGTGGTGGTCCTACTTCCAGTCTAGTTGAGCATGCATAGGCAAAAAGATGTTATCAAAGTGTGGGTTGGGAACTAAACGAATCCGGGAAAAGTAGGGATGACATAGAGCAGCGACAAGGAGAAGATGGCAAGTGCACAGTTCCCAGCTCCGAAACTCCAGCCAGACCACTTACTTCACTGCTGCCATTGCTCAAGGCAAAAAACGTAACCCACGGTCGCAAGAATTTACACACGACGAGAACAACCAGTTGACGATTTGGCTTCGCGGAGCTTTTGTACTCTCATTCATCTGCGCTTTTCCCACTCAATAGGCAGACGTATGAAAACACTATTTCACTTGTGCCACGAGTGCTTTCATTACTGGAAATACACATTTGTGTCATTATGTTCACTCTTGGCTCCAAGTTCACCGGGAGCAAAGTAATAATATCGATAAATAGCAGTGCAGAAATTTATGTGCTAATTTCAGCTAGTGTATTAAACGATCCAGTGGGGTATCCGAGCCTGTGTTGGATTGGAGAGAGCTGCGAGCAGATGCCTGGTAGTTTTGTGTGTGTGTGTGCGTATATGATGCATACGAACCGTTTCGCTGGTATATCTCAAACGAGACGTAAAAAATTACTACCTTTGCCAAACTCACTTTGTAATGAGAAGCATTTCACCTCTGCTTTCTTTATCGCGAAAATTGCCTCACCGACATTACGATTTGCCGTGAACAAGTAAGAGGAGAGGAAATCGTTTCTCGTCAAAGCTCAGAAAGATTTCCCCCTTTTGTTGGTAGGGAAAAGAAGGAAACCTCCAAGTTCCCTTAATGCTTTATACTCGCTTTGTGAAACTTTTCCAATAGAATGATTTAACTCTTCTGTGCCAAATTGTTTGCTTCAGATGAACACAATTGAGAGAAAATATATGGAGCTGGTGGTGGAAAATCCAACGTGAATCTTCGAGCTGGCAGTCGATAATTCACTGACACTTGTAACATATTGAGATTTCCTCCTTTTGTCCGGGATCACAGTGAGTAATCCATATAGCCTTCAATCACAAATCACAGCGTACGACCTGCTGACAGCTGCTTTAGTCTTAACTTGTCTAATACCTTTCTCGCAAGTGGAGAAGGGAAAGTGGCCAGCGGCAAGCACAACATAATGGTCAGCGGCCATATGTGTTGAAGAGGGTCTTCAAAACTTCATACATAACACCACACACGAAAAATCGTAAATACACATTTCTCCAAAACACTTTCAGCTCCGTCCGCAAAAGTCCATTTCCAACCCACTTTCTCCCTCTTTGACTTTCACCAGGACGAGGAGAAGTGGAGTGGCCAGCTCAGACGAACTCTGCCAAACATCATCATCATCATCATCTTTATCAGCACACACAACACACACAACAAACAAGAAACTTCACTTTCCTCCGTCGATGGTAATTCTTCAGTCCTTCAGAGACTGCTTTGGGGCAATTTAGTTAATGAAAGAGTGATTGGAGACCATGACGGTCAGGATCACTTTCACTCTTATTCACCACGCATTTAGTAAAATAACTCTTGTGAAAAGCAGAAGAAAAGTCAGAAATCCCAACTTGTAATTCACGTTCGCCGAGAGAAACTAAACAGAGTTTGATCCGATACACTCGGCAGAAATAAGTAACCGAGGACGGGAAACCACTTGCTAAGAACAAAAGAAGGGAAAATAGCAATATAATACTTTAAGAATTGGGAATATGGAGTATTTCATAGGGACGGAGGAATAATGTTGCGGAGACAAGAAATAAAAGGACTTACCAGTGAAGTAGTAACAAAAGGGCAGTGAGCCAATTTGAAAAGATTAGTGCCCTCTTAGTGGAATCATGTAAGGCTGATACTCGTTTTTTCTTTATTCTTCTTTCGTCTTACAAGTTGTCAGCAGCAGTGGCAGTTGTAAGAGCGAGCGAGAGTTATACTGATATAAGGAGCAGCTTCTTTCTCTTTCGCTAGGCTAGTGTGATGATAAGAGAAACGAGAGCGTAACACAAATACGTCTGCTTTGCAAGCACCAACTGTTTTTTTGCTGCTGTCTGCCTCTTCTCTGGCCCGGCCTGTCGTAGTGCTGGTGTCTAAATGTAACACCATGCTTTCATAGCAGACAATGGCACAAAACGGGCCCAGCCGCGAAGAAAGGGCTGCGAGATGTTCATCTTGAGAGCTCAACTGAGGGAATATAATCCAGCAGGGGTATGCCACCTTCTCATATAGCAACGCGGAGAGCTGGAGCGAACGCACTCCGCGTTTGCGGATGTATGCAACGAGCGGAGAGAGTAAGGGGAGTGCGCTGTCCTATTATATCACCGCGCGCCTATGCCTGCCTACCCTTTCTCCTTGAAGAATTGCCGATTGTCAGTCAAGTACACGCGGAGGAACGAAAAAAAGTAGCGTGGGGGCAAAAGAGAAGCGCTGAAGGAACTGATAAGGTACAAAATGCTCATGTGCTAATAATATCAACAACACACGCTCGCACTCTTTCACTCACACACACAAACATACAAAAAAATTTGGAAGCGTACGTGTATGAGCTCACTTTTTTCTTTCTTTCTCTCTCTCTCCCTCTTTCACTCTGATCCTGATCAGAGAGATAGATTGTTTGGAAAAGAAACACAAGTATCATATTCAAAAGAGAAGAATATCTTCGTATGTTTCTTGGAGTATGTCATACATTTCTACACAGTACACACCTATTGCTCAAGTGAATTCACATTCACCCAGCTGAGCTCTCTCTCTCTCTCCTCTCTCGCTCTCTATAGAATCGTGCTTTCTTAGCTCCCATACGAGACCATAATAGCCTAGAGAGTGATGTAGCAAGCAAAGCAAGTTTTTTCTCCTCTTTTTTCCAGGCTGAATGACTGCTTTGACTAGTGACTGACGGAGTAAACTGACTGAATGGCTTGCTGAGGTTCTCTGAGGAGAAGGGAAGTCTACACGGGAAGGGATGTGAGAAGGAGAGCACAAAACTGGATTTCGCAACGTGCTACTCACTTCGATAGTGAAAAGTGGAAAGCAGGGGAAGAGTGTGGAGCATGATGTGTGGATGTGTTTGTAATTTTCAGTAGTCGGCACAACACTTGCAATAATATATACAAAAGAGCTCACTTATTTCCCCCTCTGTTTTGTATGTATATTATGCCTTTTGGTTGCAACACCACCAACAGAATCCGAAACACACTCGAACGAAAACAACAAAGAGCAAAGCGGAGATGTGAAAGAGGAGGCCGCTTTTTAACCCAGCAAACGCAATGCAATAATGTTGGCTACTTGCGCTCTGCTCGCTGTACTATCGCCGCACACATATCACTCTACTCTGTTCCTCCAAGATTTCTTCCCAAGTGACTCGAATATGCTGGTTTCACAGTTGCCGTTGTACACAACGAGCCAAACAACTACACCACTATCACCCCCAGTTGATATGCGAAGAAGAAAGAGAGAGAGAGAGAGATGGGAATGAAGGGAAAATGTTAGCATTCGCCAAAAGTTAGGATTGCATAATGAAAACTAGTGCCGCTCCAACTATTATGCAGTGCGAGAGGAGTACTCACTTTTGCTCCTTTTTCCCAGGGCAGACGAATGCATTCTTCACAATTCACAGAGGTGTTGTGTATGTACATATGTACATAAGGATGTGCGGAGAATCCCTCTTTACTTGTTTCTCAGAGTCCTTTGAAAATGAGAAAACCTTTTTATTTTTACTCGCACCCAGGAAGACCACTACTTGACGGGAGAAAGTGCAAGTGTATCTTGTTTGGATAGCATTCTCTTTAGCTCAACTCTCCCGGAGAAAGGCTATATACATTTATACCTTCTTCACTGTGGCAGTTTCCGGACGCTCAAGTTACTCTATTTTTATGGAACATGTGTAGCTGAAGCTTCACTCACTTTCGCTTGAATCACAGGAATAGATTGTTGTTCACGAGGAAAAAAGAAGGATGGATGGTGATGAGTCCGACTAGTAATCTAATGTTCGAGCCACGAGTCCTTCACGTTTAAGCGTATATATTTTGTCCTCATCCCTGGATCTTATCTAACATCTGTCTACTTTTTTCCTTTTTTCTTTAGAAAAGAGAGGAGCTTGCGTGAGCTCATGAACCAGTGAAATGGCACATATAAAATAAGAACATTTCCCGTGAAAATGCCATACCATTCGTGTAGTAAAGGTTAAGGGAAATATGCTCCACTTTAGATTTGTATTACAGCAGCTAGGAGAAGGAAGTGCGTTCTTGAGAGCAGAAGATGGAGAATGAAGGAGCAGACTAAGACCAAGAATCAAAACATATCGTTAGCTGGAAGGAAAGCTCTGAAAACTAGATGAGCAGTTTCTCCTCTTCCCCTCTCGGATACTCTTTCTCTCTCCCTTTCTATTTAGTTGTCATTGCAATTTCGACGATTGTGTTTTCCCATGTAACTTCCTCCTTCGCCAGTGTAGCCTCCTCAACTTTCTCCAAACTTTCCCAATACACAATGGTAAATACATGTGCGAGGGTTATGCATTATGTACAAGCCAAAGCTCACTTGCTATATATATTTTCAACAAGCCAAAAAATTCTCAATAATTCCACATGGCCGTATTAAAGTAGGCATTGTGGAACACTATACCTTCATTTGCCCCCAAATCTAAAGCCTCTGTTTCATATTACCAAGAAGGATGGAGGCGGTCTCGTTAGTTTCCGTTTGCCAAAACCAACCATCCTTAACTAAAAAAGTATGTGTTGGTATTCTATGAGCTATATGGCATTCGTCGTCATCTTCACTTTCTACATTATAGGCCCCCATGACATATATTTATATACAATGTCGGAGAATATACTTTAACCGATTCCAAATTCTTTTTTGTACGAGTTGTACTCTGTAGCTGACTTTTTAGAAAAAAATGTACGCATAATGGAAATAAAAGGAACGAAATGGCAAACTTGAACTAGTCAACTCAAGTGCTCCATCTTCCTCTTCTCCTTCTCCTCGCAAGACACAAGACACTGCGTGTGCTCGCGATGTTTAGAGGTCCTGCTAGCAACACACACCCTTTATCACCGTCTCCAATCTTTCTCTTTTCTCTTATGCAGTTGACTTCCTCGAGTGGGAAATCCAATATATTTGCTTTTCACGATAGAAAGAGTGCAGAGGGAAGACGAAGGGAAGCTACACCGAGTGCCCTACATTTACACCTAACTCGACCGAGGTGAAAAATCTTACAAGGAAACCCTAGAAATGTATATTTCCTCGACTAAAACCTCGTATCTTCAGAATTCTAAGTCATTTAACAGGCATTAGTATTGCATAAGGTAAACAGGAAGAAACCGTTGGACTCCCTGAATGCTGATTACTCTAGTGTGAGTGTGAGTGTGAGGTCTTTCCTTGAAAGAACCAAGTACAAGTGGTCTGAGTGGATATTCCCGCACCGTGTGCTCCACATTAGCCAAACTTCACAAGTAGTGGAGAAAAAGTTTTTTCTCTACAGAAAATGCGATGGATGTGACCAACATGAAATGCATCGAAAAAAAGATGTTGTATGCACAGTTTATGCACTACCCGAAACCGTTCCACAATTTTGAATCCATGTTGCAGCGGATTTTCCGGCTCCTTACTCCAGCCTTGGGCAACTTAGATACATGTAATGGGTAATGCAATAAGACATCTTTGTAAGAATCTCAACTGAATTTCATGACATACGTCGAGTCAAAGGAAGAAAAGTGGAAAACAGGAAGAAGCAAAAAAAACTTGGCTATTCCAAGCGCACAAACTTTATAGCACAGCGATAATCGTTTATCTCCAAATGGCAAAAGCCTTATGCATGTGGAGCAAGTGAAAGGAG
Organism: Heteromurus nitidus; assembly: GCA_034687055.1. Taxonomy (NCBI): domain Eukaryota; kingdom Metazoa; phylum Arthropoda; class Collembola; order Entomobryomorpha; family Entomobryidae; genus Heteromurus; species Heteromurus nitidus. Next base: position 8,066 of record JAQFZW010000742.1, on the reverse strand, counting down.
GGGGAGAATATGTGTGTGTAGCATTTCTTGAAAGGGAATTTCCCATGCACATCTATCATGGGAAAGTGGAACGCATATGATCTAATGAACAAGTGGGATTGTCTCCATATTTTCAACACCACTGCTTTCTTGGGTGACTTGGGTAAGCGGCGAGCTACATCATCTGAATTTACCCTTTCAGATCCTTTTAGCCCGCATTTTCCCCATTCTCAAATGTAAACCCCCGGAAAATCTTCAGCTTGCACGGGTATGTGGGCCGTGGGCATGTATAAATGTGCGTTATCCCATGAAAGGAAGATCATGTGTACATCACAACGCTAAAAGTAAATATGTGCGTAGTCTACACTATTTGACAAGTACAATATTTCTTCATATTTCTTTTATTTTCAGTGAAGCCACTTCCAACCAAAACCATTACCCCTCGAATTCACCTGTACCTGTCAACTTCAATTCTCAATATTCTCCATTTGTCAGAAAAAAGGAAATGCTCCATATTTTTGGATATCTTGCATTTTTTGTATCATCAGCCTACGCAAATGTGTATATTGTTAACGGTGGAAATAATAGTAGGTTAGATACACTGGGAAACGACACATCTTCCGACATTTAGAGTAAAAAGCAGAAGAGATAACTGGAGTCATCCCCGCAGACGGTGAAAGTGTTTGCTTGATTCATCTCGAGAGACATGTACGAGTGGTGTTTTATACGCATTTGAACAAGAAAATATCCTCAAGCTGTTCGAGAGCTAAAAGAAAGGAAACCAGCATATCCGTACTATTACATTCGAGCATACAAGCATAACTTTCCTTTTTCCTCTTCTTATTTTTTGTTAGAAATGGTTCTGGTAAATTGTATTGAGTTTTATAAGATGCTTGCTACTTTTTTTGCTTTTTTTTATGAAGTACATCATGCGCAAGTTATGTATACATTTACGTGCAACACACGTTTGCTTCTCAGAGACACTTTGGAGATCATATGCTTCACCGAATATTTCGCATGCAAATTACACACACACAAGGAATAGCACGTTTTTTGGGACGAAAGTTGCGATATGTCGGCAACAATATATATCTGTATTCTGTGTGAACAAGGACGGTGTGGGAGCGTGCATACATGCATATATATGCATCAAGCGTAATTGCAGTCTTGTTACTGTCTCCTTCTGTGTTTTGGTGCCAAGTCCCAGCGTGCTGCAGTGAGTATGTGTACTACCAGAGTACACGCGTACTTGCAGACAGGAGAAAGTAGAGAAAACAGACGGTGTAAATTCAATGAATGCTCTTAAAATAATACACGATGAGCATAATACAATGCGGCAGGCAACGCAGCGCGGAATTTCTTCATTCTTTTCTTCGAACCAACTTTCCTTTTCCCCTTTATTGTATTTTATGATTATTTAAAGAGTTTCCTCGAGGTTTGTTTCCATTCCTTCTGAGAGAGAACAGTGTGTGTACATATCTCATCTCTCGCCGAGTATTTTCTTTAGCCTTCTTTTCATTCAAGGATTTGGCAAGATTCGTATTTCATTTGATTTAATAAAGAAAAAACGTAATGAAAGAGAATTTAGTGGGATTGCATGCGCATTACGGGTTGATAAATATGATTCCTTTTATGAAGGATTTCTTGATGATTTGTGGGTTAATAGAGTAGCATTTTTCTGAGCTTTTCTCCATTCCCAAAATCTCACCAGATTTCTCTCTTTGTCTCCTCTCTGAGCCAATACATGCGGAGAAAATGCGGAGTGTGTGGAGAATCCCTTTGGTGAAAACTTTCACTCTGCAAAATTATATGCTCAAATTCTCATTCTCGGAGCTGTTTGAGGGATCTTCACAATGCAATAATTACACTTCGCCTATATCCTTCAAAGCGGAGGAAAACAATAGGAGAAAGCGGAGAAAGTCTTAAAATGAGATTATTATTTTTTATTGTTGTTCCCTCGTGCGTGTGTCCCTGATTATCAAAGCAGAACTCAAAGGTTGAAAGGGAGTTGGAAATATAAGGAGTTAGTTTGTGAAAGCAGAGAAAAGTCTGTGAAGAAAACAATACGAAATATATTACCAAGAAATTTTAACTCTGCGACTGAACGAGACAACCGTTCAAACAAGGGTAAATATATAGACCTTTTGTAAAGCGTTTAGTTTGGGTAAAAAGGGGACAAAAGAAGAAAAACAGAAACTCGTCGAAAGGAAAGAAATGAGAAGGGACGGTTGCTTACGTACTTATTGCGTCTCATCAAGAGATAAAAGGAACAGAGCATAAAATTTAATGGTAAAAATGGAGCTCTTTTCTTGCCTGCACAAAACTAAAATAATGTTAAATGTGAGAGGGAGACTGGTTCAAAAAGAGCAAAATGGAGTACGTCGCATTGGGAAGAGGAAGCGAGAGAGAAAACACACACTCACTTCCTCGTCTCACTTACGGCGGACGACGAAGTCTAAGTGTAGACCCTATCATCATGATAATCTTTAGCGGAGGACTGTGAGAAATACCGGAGAAAGCAAAGCTAAAGTAAGTCAATGATATTGTTGGTAAAAAAGAGGCTACTTAAAGGAGTTGAGTGGCTGCCCGGGAATGGAGAATGTGACAGTCATAAGTTTTGAAGATGGTTATCTTTGTTCATGTTCCCCCATCCTGCTTTTCAGTTACCATTTCAATAGGACCTGCCCCACAGGAATACCCAAACAAGAATATATTTAGGGTGAGACGACTACTTTGAATGCATAAGGTAGAGAGTTTTGTGCGACACAGCTTCTCGCTGTTTGTTTTCTCTGCACATGCAATGCATGCCTTCCTCAAAAAATTCAAAAAAAAAACTTTTCTTCTCTTTTGGTTAGCCTGAAGCCAAGAAAAACGGGGGAATGGTGATTCAAAAAAGATAAGGACCGCCTTAGAGCTATTTAAATTAGATTACGATTGCCAAAATATCGTTGCTCTCAGAACTACAACATTAATTTCAGCCGATATTCTCGGGCATTCTAAAGGCAAGAAAGTTGGGGTGGTGTCATTTGCCAAAGGAAAAAAAGTGCTCGCGAGAGGGGAAGAGCAACGCAAGTTTATTCAATGCTTCGTTCTTGAAAAAAGGGAGTTGTTGGAACGGAAATTCGCTTTCTACACACCGCAAGTGTCAAATCTGCCGCAGCTTTCTTTGCAGACAACATACATGAATTTGATTATCGCATCCTGAGAGACTCGAAGGAAATTTAAAGTCACCTCTCTTCCGCTTTCTCTTTACTTCGTTAAAAGAGTTTGAGGAGGGGTTGCATGTATCTACAAAAAGGCAAAGATATGCGGAGGATGCATTTCACGATTGACTGTTGCGTTATATGCCTCTACTCGGATACCACTCCATGACTCCTTAGTCGATTATTCATAATGCTTCGTTGCCGCTCCTTCGGCTATTTCTTATACCATTTTAAAACTCAACTTTCACTGCGTTGCTTATACAGGATGAATGTCACGACGCAGGATCACGTCGATTTACCTCTGAAAATCAACATATGTTTACATATCTACATTTCAGACATGCAAATAAGCTGGAGTGAATGATCGCGCTTCTTGTGCTAACTTAAGGAAGTAGGAACGTGGTTAAGTTTTTGCCAACTTTTTTACCGATCCCATTGGGATTTGTAAAGGACTTGATGCTGTCAACAGAAAGTTCATCCTATTCATATTTTTATTACGAACTTTCATTCTCTTTGAATCCATATGCGTAGGTAGATTAATCCTTGTTGATGCACTCTAGTCAGCAGACGTCTCGTAATATGCGTAGACACAAAGTTTTAAACTGAAACTTTGTTTTGGTTCCTATCACCAAACGAACTATGCAAATTCTGTTTGGTTTGGAGAAAGAACAATATAGTTATATGGTGGTGTGGAGGATAATCCTCAACTTTACGATGGTGTACGACAGCTAAAACTAAAATCACAACTTTCACATAACTAAAAAGTCTGGATTTTTTCATGGAGCAAGGCAAGTAGTGCAGTCACATTTGAAGATCCCGATTAGTCTGTATTCTGTCACATGCACACTTCTCATTATCATACAGCGAGAAGCTCTATCCTTCTAATCCACAATGTTCCTATCAACATCAGGTTTTGTGGAATTCGCAATTATTTAGGTCCGGGAAAATGTGCGACACATCTTGACAGTTGTTGTTATCCTTGGAAAATATGGGATGAAGCGCAAACAATATTTTTTTTGCAATAAACCATTTCTACGTCTTCTCTCTCAAAAACATACTATTGCTACATTTTCTCCTCTCTCTAAATAAACATATCAAGCAATATAATGCATTTCTCGGCTAACAAAAAATAGTGAAATTCTTTGAGAAATGAAATTTTATTCGTTTCGCGATATGTGCGATAAAAAGTAAGCGTCATACATGGAGTTTGCATTACGGATTGTAATCCGTTATGTAGATAAAGCTCCGCTTGTTGTCAGTGAAAGTTCATGATTCCTTTGGGAATGGAGAAATGCTTGTAGAGTGTCACGAGGAAAATGTTTCGTTTCGAAATATCCCTTTCTTCTTGTGTTACCTTTTCTTGGATACAAAATCGCGAGACGCTTTCGGGCTTTCCAAGTTCGCTCCAGTGCTGGTGACATGACATGTAAGTAAGTAAAGAGAGCGCACATAGATCTGAATGTAGAATAAACACATCCCTTTTGAATCATCCATGGCTCGATTGAAAATTCAAGTCAAGACAGTCTTCTGCATCATCGTCATCCAATCCAATAACTCACTTTTTTGATAGAGCAGTCAAGAAAAACTCCTGTTGAGCTCCCAGTTCAAAGTCCAGAAGAAACCGAAAGTTGAATAGGGTATCGCGTACATGTGCAGTTATCCCAGCAAATGGAATAGATTTTGGTATTTGGTGCGTGAAGAACTTCATTCAACATTGCACAATATGTCAACTTTGATAAATAGGGAATATCGAATAGAGAGGACGAACGTGACTCAATCCCCTTTCTGCTGGGACACGCAATAACGTCCAATTTTATTGCCACTCACTCCTACCTGAGACTGACTCAAGTGGACACTTTCTCACTTGTGGATAAACAAAGTTGATGTACTTATTTCAAACATTTCAAATGATAAAAGGGTGATGTTCTATTGGCATTAGCGAGTAGGTTTTACAAGCCTCTTAATAGGGTGAGCAGTATCCGCCTCTTACTTTGTGTGAATGAGATTATCTTGCCACGATCAACATTGCAACACATTAACTGATCTCTCCAGAGAATGAGAATGGAGAAAAGTTTTTTGAGACAATGAGCCAAAAACCTCATTTAATTTCTTTCAGTGTTCTTTCGTGCATAATATATTACACGAGTATGTATACGAAACAGCAGTATTATATATGTACACCATTACGTATTACAATCAACACTGCGGCTATTTAAAAAAGTACTCTAGGCGGACGCTTTGTTGTCTTTGCGAGCACTGTGACTCAATTTAGGAGACAAGTGTGTATAAATATTCATGAAATTCATAGATAAGGCTTGCTCATTTCCACAAAAGTCGCAATCTGCAAACCGACCTGCTCGAAATTGGAACGGTTTGAGCGGAGGATTTGGTACTATTCCAATCCCTGTGTGTGAATCTCAATTTTGTTTCATCTCTTGTTAGACATAATTGTACAGAGGACATACGGGGATGCATGTAGAAACCTTGGTCGTGTCCGGGTCATTTGATAGCTAGATTTGTTATGCATATCTCTTTGAACGTGACGGAAAAAGACGGGCGGTCATGTCCTCCTGGCATTTTGGGTTTATTGTTTAATAATGACTTGGCATTTCAACTTTTTTTCTGGATGAACACAACTTTTTATCTGTAGGTAAATGTCTTGGCGAGAGAATTCCACCAAGTAAACATATTGTTAATGTACTAAAAGTGGGAATATATGGTGGATGTACGACTTGCACACAACTGCAAACCCGAGGAACCTCGAAGGAAAGTTCCTTTGTGCATCGTTAAATTATAAGGGTATCAGAGCACAGCTTGTGATAGTTATCAAAAATAATGGGTGCAAATTGTAAATTTAGCACTTTATCCCAACTTTCACCCAAATACACACTTGGTCCCATAAATTGCGAAACTTGTGTCTGGAAGCGGGTACAAAAGAACAAAAAAATCTAAACATACTTTTGCAGCTTCATCTCCCACATGAAATTCGTCTCCTTCAAAGTGTACAGATGAACAAGCAAAAACTTTCTCTCTGTCAGCGAGTTCGTGTAGACTAGCAGTGTGAGGCCAAAGTGTTGCATTGATTTGGAGGAAGCAAGAGAAGTTTTACGATATTCAAACATTGATAAATGCGGCAACCCCATTGAGCCCGAGATTGAGTTGGAAAGTATTAAAAAACTGGAGTTCTCTCCTGCTCACAATCTCTATCTTAGCAGATGAGGTATTACACTTCTTTTTTACTACTCCAACGGTTTTACTGTCGGCTTCGTTTACTCTCCTTCAACTTCAAGTGGAGAAAGTTGTAAAGAAAAATAATACAATAACACTTTATTTTGTCGTAAACCTATAAAAAAGTTGTTGCTTGTTTTGTGCGCGATCGAAGATGCTTTTGCTAGAGTTGAGACGGATACGTGTCTACCTGATGAATGGAAGCAGGAAGTAGGAAACTACGGAACCCTTTGCAGTTACAATGTCTCTTTGATCTAATTTTACTTTAATCTCCATAAATGTAACTCATCGTTTCTGAGACATCGCTGGTTTAAAAAAAGGACGATGCGAAGGTTCTAATAGTTTAAAAGAGGAATCAAATCGTAAACTATTTTGAGTAAATTTATGCCACTCTTCCACTGACTCTACTTACCGGCAGAAATTGAGTACTTTCTTCGACCTGCTGCCCACGTATTTCACCAAATATGGACGGATATTTTCAGAGAAAATCAGGAAAACAAGGCATTCCCATCTTCCTATACGCTTTCGAAACGTGCTGTTTATGTGTCTCCCTGTAAAAAATTTCTTTAGGTGGAAATTGGGAAATAATAGAGAATTCCGAGTGGAGCCAACAAATTGTGAGAACAAATAAAAATGTATTACGGAAATGAACGCGTCTCGGAACACACCTCTCTTTTATATCACATAATTCCTCCTTTCAGTTTAAAAACTGGGACAGTGTATTATTGATGGGAGGAAGAAATCGTTCAGAATTTTTTGTACCGCACAAATGGAATGGTGTATCTGAGAGATGTGCTCGTAAGGTTCCAGTGATTGATCATCAATCCTCCGTTATTACGTAATATTTTGGTTGATGGGAGCATATACTCAAGATAAAAATTTACGACCGTGCGCCTATGTCTCCTCGTAAAGATGGGGATGCTTTTCTCGTCACGTTCATCACGAGCATCCACCTGAGACAGATATTTATTATAGTGCATAATCCACACCATTAGCTGATATTGATATTTTTCTCATGCCTCTCCCCCAATGTTTTACAAAGCACCTTCGGAAACAGGGGAGGGCAATGGAAGGAATGCGTTTCTCAAACAAAATCCTTAAATTTGAAAGATTACTTCCTCGACGATTTTTTAGTTCTGGAATTCCTCGTCTTCCTTGAAATATTAATAACATATTATTATATAGTGCTGAATATACTATTTTCTATAGTATATTCTGCCAGCCTCATATAGCTACAAATGTGTATTACTTACAACTACTATCAACCACATTTGCTATTATCTTCAGGTCATTTTTAGCCAAATGTAGGACAATGTGGAGACATTACAATAACCGTGGGCACACAAAAGGCCAACGTAGCCTCAGGATTACAGGCTGGAGTGACACAGGAAACCACACTGGAGAAAATGTATTGAATCTAGTACAATAGAGTTTAAGTCATATAAATAGAAAGCCTCTTGTAATACCCTCAATGCTATCCCTATACCTTTTTATGATTCTGCGTCCTACACACCACTCATGTCACAAATAATACCTAAACAATATGTATACCCACACATGCTGTACATGTATTACATACATCTTACTTAATATGAGGCGAGAGAAAAAGTGAGGAGAAAAAAAACAAAATATTAACCCAGTGAGGTATCGCTTATA
>JAQFZW010000741.1:0-44091 GCA_034687055.1 Heteromurus nitidus | reverse complement strand
ATTGTCGTCGTTAGTAAGCCAGCTACCTCGCTGATGTCCTTAAGGTAGCCAAACTTGACTAAATATTCCTAACATTTGCAAAATGTTTTTGTCACGATGATGATAAGTTGTATATTAAGTATATAAATGCAGTTGACTTCTATGCTTTGCTCCTACAGTAATTATTACAAGTAAAACTTACAATGGCATCCTGAAGAGTTACGACCCTGGCGTACATCAACTGCTGGGCTTCAGTTGAAGTCCAAAAGCAGTGGACGACAAGAAATGCACAGAGCACTTTCGCAGGTAACTTCATGGTTTAAAAAGTGATTTGAGACTGGATTCAATTTTGAACATGATTTTCGCAAAGTGAAACACGTATAGACCCTTCCTGATCTCCCGATGAGTTCTATGAACTATTACAAGTGTGAACTATACAGTATTCCTCTAGCTCCTCGATTAGCTTTTTTGTACACATACAACCCTTTATAACCAAGGTCAACTGAGCAAATTAAAAGCATAATCATGAGATGCGAATATATCTCGTATATATGCAAGCATGCAAAATGAGCAACAAACAGCTGAAGACTCATGCTTTTTTGGCTCTCTGTCATCGGAATCCCGTTTTTCTTCGAAGTGCACGACTCAAATGAGTTGTTGATGGTCAGACAAGGAATAAATTTTGGAATCGGCTGGCAGGATGTTGTGGAATATGTGGACGGGCCAGTATTTCTCTATAGATAGACAAAGGAGCATCTTCAGCAATATAATAAAATTGCATAAAAAACTGTACACTATTTGAGAATCCTGTCTGACTAGGTCTTTACGAAACATTTTTCTCTCTGCTATAAAAGTAAGTAAATGAAGGATGGAGTCTGCGGTAAAACAGCTATGCTCAAGGAAGACGGATGGACACAACGTAATTACACAGGCTTAAACATCATGAATGCCAAAAAGCCAAGCCTGATAATGATGGGATGCTCTTGCTCAGTCTGTAATTATGTGTTCGACGACGATGAAATTGAAATGAAAGGGAAATGTTTCCTTGTCCCTGGCTTTTGTGGCTCGCAAAGTTCATGATAATTTCTTTTGCTATAGAGTAAATGATTTTTACCCAATGTACTCAATGTATTTATGGAGTTTTGCAAATTGTTCGCATAAAATGCATGGTAAAATACGCTTCATCGCAAGGAATAAACATCATGGTTTAATATTTAGCATGTAGCGTGACTTTGAAACGAAATCAGTTTATGACATGCGGTTTGGTGAGAATGATTACAGTCGGTCTCGGTACATTTGCTACAAGAACTGACATAATGCAACGAAGAATGAAATGAAACGTTCCGTTGAGAGGTGATGAGTTACAAAATTTACATACGTCCAAGTGTGCAAAAGTTTTCAAGATATATTTTCAATTTCAATGTATTTGCAACCACTGGGGAACACTTGCGTGTGAACTGATTAGGACAGTTCATTAGACCTGATCTTGGATTTTACATAATAGATTAGAAAATAACATTTTAATGGCATAAAACTTTTGCTGATTAGTAGTCCTCATATTCATAAAAATCGTTCAAATAATTAGCATCGCCAATTATCGGCTCGGGCTGACGAATATTCCGAAAATCAACAGGAGCACCTCCAGTACAGCCAAACCACATTACTCTGCTGCTTCTAGGATAAGCAGGGCTGAGTTCATCCTCAACCTATATTGTGTTGTAGGTGGACAAAACATGTAGAAATGAGAATTACATATCGTCGAAATCAAAAATCCTTGCAAATATTTATACATGACTCATATAATACCTTGAACTTTTTCTCATTAAATCGCCAGTATGATCCATCATAAAAGAAGTAAATGTGATCATTTGATGCTTTGAAACTTGCTTCTATTCGAGGTACGTTGTCCCCAAATCCCCAAACTTTTAGTGATATGGGATATTTGTCACTAACGTGCGGTTTCGATGACGGATCAAACCTCCAGATTTTGTCTCCTGTGAAAGTTGACGGTAGACAATATTGATGGGCATGTGCATAAAAGATACGAACCGAAGAAGGGAATATTGAAAGGAAGCGTTGTATTCACATGTATACCTTTAGTAAAATAAATTGCTCCAAGCCACTCAAATGCGGAGTCAATGTTGTCTGGTATTCCACGGAAATGAACTGAAAATGAAAATTGATGTTTGTGTCATGTTCCAGCTTCAGAAGCATGACTAAATTGCATATTAATTTGCGAACCCGATATTTTCCTAGGATAACCTGGATCCAACTGAGTTCCTTTGAATCTCCAGTAAAGGGGACCCTGCAAAATTTTAACAAGTTAAGTGTGCTCATTGCTTGACGTGGTCCAATGAGTGTATACCAACTAACAATAAATGATGTCGTGCAGAGCTATGTGTTTCTCTAACTTTGAAAAAATAAGTCTTCCCGTTGTATCTTGTCACTGCCGCATCTAAATTGCCCTCTAAACCTTTGAAAACAGTCTCTACTCTGTGTGGCCATCCAGGAAGAACACCTTTCCCTTTCCCGTCGATTAGAAACACATAGTCTCCTAATAATTTGATTGCACATTTAAATTAATTGAGCATAACATTCTTCTTCTAATTGTAAGTGTACAAAGGGATGCATGTTAGTCAATAAGAATGTGCAGACGTAATGGGCGTGCCTTTGAAAACATAAACAGATCCATCCCCCAGCGCGGTTATGGCGTCGACTTTCCCATCTTTGCAAAGATCGGGACGCATGAAGTCGGGAGGACCAGTCTGTTGAACTCTAGGGCGATATGTGGTTGCAGGGGTTGGAGGAGGTTGTCGCGGTGCACTCGTCGTTGTTGTCGTCGTTGTGAGTCTTGGTTCAGGTGTTTTCTCGGCTGTTGGCGATTGCTCTTTGATGTGTTTTCGCTTCTCTCGTTTGCCATAGAGGGACTGGATTCCCAAAATGTCATCATCATGCAACTTCAGTTTGGGAAAGTAGCCCCCATAAAATGGTTGCATTATTGCTCCTTTTACATCACTATGAACCAATCCTGTGACGAAAAGACATTTTGGTTTGGGACTTTCTTAAGTGGATATACAATAACTTTGTGTCTGTGAGAAACCTTATAACCATACCTAAAGCATGTCCGATTTCATGAACAGCCACAAATAAGACATTGATTCCTTTGGGACTGCCTATTTATGAGGCGCCAACAGACAATAAATTTTTTGCACATATCATATGTTATGTGTGTAAGCCTAACCGAGCCCAACCTAACCTAAAATAGCATAAAACTTTATGTGTACACAAAAAATTCTATGATAGGTTAGGTTGGGCTCGGTTAGGCTTAAACTTTGTGTGCAAGTTTTCTTTTATGGTCTAAAAGCGCTCCATACCTATTGTCCATGGCTCCGAATCTTCAAAACTTTTTGAAAAATTGAAACAACAAACAAGTAACATGAATGAATATTCTACACATTTTTACTTTTAGGTAAATCAATTTCAGTCTAAAGAACCTTACTGAACATCTCCTAGAACTCCAGGTCCAGGTGGAAACGCATGAGCTAATATTTGGGATGTAAAATGGGTTACAATTCTTACACATTCTAAAGTTATATAATTAAATACAATTAACATTCTATTACCTAAGGTCTTCCCAGGGCCATCAAAGGGAAACTTATCCTGGACATGGAATCTCGTTGTAAAACTTAGCTCGATGTCAACCTATCCAATTTAAACAAATTGCAAATTATAAAGTTCGCTGGTCAAATGTGTTCCTGAGCTTTGAAAACCAATAATTTTCTCGTCACTCTTTATACGATTCCGGTATATGGTTCTGGATTTCAGATGCAAATACTCTCGAAACTTACCTTATTATCCTTTGGTCTGTGGATAAAATCCAAGTTTGTCACGTCTGACCAAAGTTCGAAGGCTCTGTGAACCTGCTCTAGAGCGGAGTTTTCAGTTACATGTGATTTCATTGTTTTGGAAAACATTGCCATTCTATACGTTAGTTCCCGTTTCGTCCATTTATAATTGTTTTCATTGATAGAGAAGCGACGAAATCTGTCCGCAAGTATTTCGTTTTCACGATGTTCTCCCATGAACATTAAGTGAGTCTCCGTTTGATTAATGTCCAGATTCCCACATCGCGGTGCGTTCATCATTTCCATCGTTTTGGAATCCAAGACACCTGTCTGATTGATATGGCACATCTTCTGGAATTCCATTAACATCGGTTTGGCTGATGTCATTTCCATTTGATCCTTCATATCTTCGTCATTCACGTAGCCAAAGCGGTTGAGGTACATCTAAGAATGATTTACAATTTAGATGCGATTAAATACAATTAACAACACAAACTTGCTTCGTATGCCTATGAATAATTTAGAAGTGATGATTTACGAGCTTCATACCACTGCATCATGTTCAGAAATGACGTTGTAGGACATAACTCTGCTTGCAAGCAGAATAACCGAGAAAGCTATTTTTAAATGCATCTTGTAAATTTTTATAGAGTGCAGGGTTTTTAATCAAAAATCCATTTATGTCTGATCACTAGCTCAAACTTTTTATCCCTGCAAAATATGTATGCCAACTTTATAGCAGTTTCTGGAAATTCTATGTGATAAGAGCTGTTCATAATCAGTAGGAAGAGGTCAAAAATGAAAGCGATAAAACTATCGAGCTAAATGCCCAGACGTGTAAAAGTAAGTAAAGTGCGTTGATAGTGACGAGAGGTGTGGTGACTAATATAAATTACTGAACTGTCATGTTCCAATTATTTCACCGGATGCGGAATTTTGGCTTAAATTTGCTAATGCACATAAACAATTCTACAAAATGAGCATACTCAAACCACACTTTTCCGTAAAGAATATACACCCGAAATTGCAGAGACAACCGGATCAGACCTAATAAGACCTTTACTTTTAATCGCCAAAATAAATGTCATTTACACAATCGCATATGCATAAAAAATAATGTATTTGTATAAATTCAACCGGAATAGCTATCAATGGAACTTGATTCATCGTATAAACTTATAAGCACAAGAATAAGCACTTGCAACTTTAGTATATCACAGACACGAGTTGCACATGCAAGAGTATGGTTTCTTCAGCTTGCTTAACAATAAAGATTTAATTCATGGTAGCATTTTTAAGGTTCTCTGCATCCAAACCAATTTTCAGACGTTAGGCTAGGTCCTTGATGAGAATTCATGATCTACAAAAGCAATTAATTGGATTAATTTTGTCAGAAAAAATTGTATCACAATGCCCCAAAAAATTATTTTTGATTTTATATCAATTTGTGCACTGTAATGCACTTGGAAAAAGAGATACTTTTAGCATACCTGGTGCGTGTTTTTGTCAAATTCCCAGTAATAGTCGTTTTGAAACATATAAACGCTCCCATTTGCACTAGTAAATGTAGCGTCTAATCTTTTAGTTAAACCCCAGTGCTGAATCGGCATTGGGAAATATGAGTGTACTTGAGGTCTTGATCGGGTATTGAATCGCCAGAACTTGTCACCTAAGAATAACAAGAAGTATGTTCAGATACGTTTAAATCAGGGATAACACAATATTCATTTCATTAAAAATATGATCTTCCAGCTACGTTGTTCACACCTTTCGTAAAAACGAATTCCCCATCCCACTCAAATGCTGCATCCAAGTTATCTGGAATTGATGGAAAATGTTGGGCTATGGAGCGTGGATAGTTTCTGTCCATCTGCCTTCCGGTGAATCTCCAATATTTTGAACCCTTTTAAAATACATAATTGTTAGTTTTGCTGCGAAAATTCCATCCTTGTGCATATGCCATAAATGTACATATATGCGTGAACTTGTACCTTAAAGAAATAAGTTTTCCCATTTGAACGTGTTAGAACACAATCCAGGTCGCCTTCCAATCCTCTAAAGTATGAATCTATCCTTTTAGGCCAGCCTGGAAGAACGCCTTCTCCATTTTCACTGATTTCATACACATGTATTCCTAGAATTATTGTGATAAAATTGCAACATTTCAAAAAACAGTATCGCATTAGTACATGACAAGCTCTGATATTATATACCTTACCTTTAAATACTAAGAAAGCATTATCCAACATGACCGTTACTGCGTCGACCTCGGCATCGTCACATAAATCGTCATTTGGATAAGTCGGAGGTGCTGGTGTTTTGATTGTTGTGCGATTGTGGTAGTATCTTGTGGTGGTTGTAGTTATTCTTGGAGTTGTAGGACGTGGCCTGGGTGTCGACGTGACAGGAACCGTTGGACGCTTTGTACCGTACAAGGCCTATATTTTATAAAAGTTCCACTTTTATTCGTTGTCAATTTGGTGGCATTTTTTTTATATAAGAAAGAAAAACTTCTGGCGCAAATACGAGATATTAATTATGTTGTAAAATTTTGACCTGCACTCCTGAAATATCGTCTTGATGAAGCTGCAATCCAGGAATGTACCCTTTATACATGGGGTACATTATTGATCCATATTCATAACTGTGACCAAGTCCTAATTCGACGCCATTCAGTAAATTTAAAAATGTACGTGTTTCCGATTAAAACATTAGATCATTAATCATTAGTGGAAGATCGAAGTATATTTAATGTGGCTTTTACCTAATGAATGGCCAATTTCATGAACCTGAACAAGAGCAAAACAGAGTTGTATGTTATAATCAGACCCATGAATATTAATTAAGATGGCTAAAATCCACTTACTGCAACATATAAAACATTCACACCACCGTATGTACCAACGGTCCAGTCTTCCTCTTGTTCAAAACTTTTGAAAAATTGAGACAAGTAACATCAAATGAATGTTCTACACATTTTTACTTTTAGGTAAATAAATTTCAGTCTCTAAAGAGTCTTACTGGACATCACCTCCAAGCCCTGTTCCAGGAAAAAATGCATGAGCCAGTGTCCCACCTGGACCCTCAAATGGATAGTTATCCCCGTGAAGACCCGATACAAAACTGAGTTCAATGTCTGGCTTTAATTAAGAAAGATTCATGTTTGGATAGAAAGCAATTGGTTATAGACGAATTGCAAATGCAGTACCGTAATATTTTATAAAATTGCAAAGTACCTCGACAGCGTTAGGTTGGTAGCTAAACTTCAGATCAATATGCTCCTCCCAAATGTTAAACGCTTTATGAATGGCATCCTCAATGTCGCGCTCCGACACTCTTAAGCCATGTCTGGAGGGGAAGCTAGAAATACTGTACGACACTACCTTATTGTTCCACCGGCTCTCCGACAAGACATACCTTTTGGAGCGTCTTGAATGCTTCGACTTGTTATGACGCTTATTGTTAAAGTAACTGTCATTGCTGCGTCGTCCATGATCGTGGAAACTGTTATGATGGTGGTGATGCTGGTGATGCTGGAAATGTTCTTTGCCGGTATGATAAGGATGATCATGGTGTGGACGATCCACCTCAGTTCGATTCTCATGCGATGGGTCTACCTCATTTTTAAAACTTAAGTGTATAAAATCAGGACAACCACAGCGAGGCGTGTTCATCGCTTTAAGAGTTGCCTCGTCAAGCTTTCCCGTAATGTCCACCAGTGAAAGTTTCTGGAACTCTTTTAACTTTTTGTTACAGTCTTTAATGCCGAACCCGTCACGCATTTCTGAGGGATTGATGTATCCATAATATGCCAAGTATTCCTACGTAAATTGTACACATTTTAATACCAAATGGTAATAGTAATTATACAAATGCTCGAGAGATTAATAACTCGCCAAATGGTTTCTGAAATACATACTCACCAATGCATCCTTCTCCGTTTCTACTCGATAACACAACCCGGGGGTAATTAAGAATATTAGAAATAGTAGGGCACTCTTTGAGAATAAATTGACAATCGACATTGTTTTATTGTGAAGCACCGAAAACAGTACAAACAAACTACGGTTTATTATCGCTACTAAAGTATTACTTTTATGGCGACTACCACGTTATTATTGGTTCCTTAGATGAAGAGATCAATCCTTTTTATACTCTTGAGTAAACCGACAAAATGTAATCTTAACATTTTCATAAATTACATGAAGGAATTGAACATGCGTATGCAGCATTCATGTATTATGGCCATGCGTCATCGGTTCACTCCGAAGTCATCACTTTCGCTTGAAAGGAAACACATCGAACTGCCTTCCGAGTGTAGGTCAACTCTGTACTCTGAAGGAAGGTTACTCATTTTTGCTGAGAAATTATTACATAGTTAGGATGTTTACAGAGAGAATATTATGAGTAGGTATATTAATACATATTTTTGATACAAATCTTCTGCGAATGTTATGTCATACGCATTTTCATCTCTCTGTTGCGAAACAAAAGATAACGAATGTTCAAAACAAATGAGTGATGAGCCATGTAAATGATGTAAAATTTACGCAATTTTCATTGATAACAGTGAGTTTGCAATGGATGGTCGGTGGACAGGAGCTTTGGTAGCCATCAGCTTGTTCATCCGGCGTACGACTGCTTTGTCGTGGTATCTTCTCAAATCCATGAGGTCCCTCATTTCCTCCTTTTCATCCTCCGACTGATTAAGACGAAGAACCAGAGCGCGAGTGGAGTCACTCATAGGCTGACTGTACAATCCTTGATTAATGTGACGCTCTTTTGGGCTGACCCCTCTTTCCACGACCAACACAATCCGAGCCCATTGACGTTGCCATTCATTTGCCGTTTCAGCGATTTTCGTGTAGGTATTCCCCATCATAGCAATCAACATGTTGATCAGAAGAATAGCAACGATGGCCATGTAAATCGTGAATAGAACCTACGAGAGAAAGTAGGATTTCAATACATCGATTTGATTTCTAAGTCCGAAAACGTTGCACAGCACCAGACATATATTGCTCCTTAATTACCTTTGCAATAACTTCATGCTCCGTTGTTTTAAAAGCTTCATACATTGCATCAAATGAGGACAAAGAGACCATAAACATTGACACAATGGATTCGGCTGGATGTCCCAGAAGATTCTCTTGCTGGTTCTTGACCGATAAGAAGATGATGTAGTATGCCTGGGAAAATCCCATTACGAATATCAAGTAAATTGTGACGAATCGCAGCAAATCTCCAGACAGCATTCGATATATCATTACGACGAAAGGACCCACTGTCTTGAACCTGAACAGAAGGTTATCAACAGTCATATAGCATATTATGCACGCTTTGACATAAACGAAATGTAGTTCGTTATTGGTGGTGATATAAAAATGCAAACCCTCTGCAAAAGAAGAGGAAGTAGGGTGCTGTCGTCATCATCACAACCACTGCAACGAGGTCTTCCACTTCCGGTAAGCATAATACTCGAAGAACTGCCATGAGTATGACTAAGTGGCATGAAATAAGGAACAAGACGCGAGAAGGAGCTGTTGCCTGTTTTACCAAAAGAACATTATATACCCACATTTTGCAAGTAAACTTGGGCTAAACTAATATATATGTTTTAAGTGAATTTCTATACCAAGTTCTCAAAAAACATCGACGCTCCAAGAAATTGACACTCACGGAGCGCACCAAGCAAGAAAGATATTGCCCCAAGAAGCATAAGACATTCGCAAATGAGACGAACCCACTGCGCCGTGTCGGGTGGTTGTTCCAAACATTTTGACCAAGAAAGCCACATCGCCTTCCCCATCGTCTCGTTTACCGCGGTCCCATTCTCGAAGAAAAGTGAATTATTTCCGTTGAGAAGAGCACTGTTTGCAGACCCGTCAGACCCATTGCCGTAGTCGTCCAGAAACGCATTGAATGTGTCGGGATTGATTACATTGAGAATGCTGGTTTCATTCACGTCGTAAATTACAGGATCAGAAGCCAATGCCAGTCGTGCGGTCACGTTAAGACCTTGAGCGAGCATACTCGCATTTGCTATTTCAATGTTAGATTGATTGGGAAATAGCCCTGATGTAGAGTTCATCGTGGAGTTCACCGACTTTCCTGGAATCACTTTGTGTATCGGGCGAGAAATGAATGCATTGATGGAAATGAGAAAGTAGACAAAAAAGGTGACAAATTGTCGGTAAAATCTGAACTTCACGAAAGTATTCCATTTCGCATGAAGAAGGTCCATGACAGGACCTTCCAACAAATCCAGATGCATGGTAGTTTCCCCGAAAACGATCAGATTGAGAGCTGACTGCTTCTGAATTCCGCCAGTGATGGGATCAATCGTATCAAATTGCGTAAGGGGATAAGCGGCACATGTGACACTCCCAATTTGCCAGTAGATCTCTCTTTCTATGTTTAAGATATGGAAAAAGAGCTCTTTCCTCGGTAGCTTCGCCGCTAAGGTGAGTGGGGTCAGATTTAGATTATTCTTCAGTCCCGACTCAGCACCAAGTTCGTAGGCCATATCGAACATTGGCTATATACATGCAAGAAATTCCCATGCATCAGTCTCCGATTTACCACAAATGTTAGAAAATCACTGGATTATTATATGAGTTACATACTTGTTTGTTATGAATGACGAGAATGTGCAAAACGGTATTTCCATTCGTGTCTTTCGCATTGGGGTTAGCACCTTTTGCCAAAATTAAGCGGTAGCACTCTTCTTGGCCAAGACAGGCAGAGAAGCAGTGTGGATACTCGCCCCAATACACATGACTGCAAGCAAGCGATAATTAAAGATATATCTCGTTACTCATTTTTAAGAACAATTTCATCCAAAACTTCGTTGCAATACATATCGCTCTATACCCATCGTAGTTTGTGTTCGGGTCCCTATTAACCCACTCATGGTCTAAAGTGTCGGATCGAGTAGGCTTCTGATCTTCAGGACCCATGAACGCTCCCGTGCATCGCTCCTCCAGATTCACCCCATTGTCTACCAAGAACTTGACCATTGGAAAGTCTTCATTGACAATAGCCATGTGCAACACATTTTCCCCGTAATATTCATCCGACATGTAAATATCATTAATCATATTCGGATAGAATTTGATTAGGCGCTTCGCCAATTCAGCGTGCACTGCAGATGCTTGCAAAAGACATAGATGAATGACTGATTCCCCAACGGCTCCTTGCTGATCTAACCTCCAACAAATTCTTCGATACATTTTTGGATCTGTATAATTCAAACAAAAATCATGTTAATTTAATATCAAAATTCCTTTTAGTCAAAGTTCCAGTAAATGTATGTAAAACTGCCTTTATCATCCGGCTCCTTCCAGTTGTCGTAATCAGCTTCATTTTTCAGTAGTTGCTTGTGCTTAGGACGAGATTTATTTCGCATTAAAACAATCGTGGAAATGTGGAAGAGCTTTCCTTCGCCTTTGTTATATAGAAAAGGCTCGACTTTCGTTTTGATTGCTTCGTCCAATGCTGCATAGTTTTTTGTTGAGGTTGCCTGTTTTGTCAATTCCACAAGAATTCCACCGCCTTGACAGAAATTTTTAAAACGTTAAATGACATGAGAAAGTAAGTCGTTGACGCATCTTATTATTCAAAATGCTCAAAGCCATAATGCCAAAATGGTAAGACCTGAGTGTTACCTTTGACATCGACGAGAGTGTAAACCTTTTGTGTGTTTTCACCAGCTTGGGCTTTGACTCCGTCGGAAACGTTAGAATTCGCATTACCCATGTCACAACTTTAAATTTTCAACTTTGACACTGATTTGAATCTTTCAAAAGGCATAATGATTCTATCGTATGCAACACCATACTGCTGAGACATGAGATTCTAGAAGGTGGAGGAATTGTTTGTTAATCAATAGAAGGAAAATCGACGCAGTGAAAATTCTTTCTCCTCTTCGCATATTCGCAACGATGCATTCAGAGTGCCATACATATTGTTTTCATCTCTACATGAACCGTAATATTCAGTGCCAGGAACGGACAAGTTGGGTGCCTGTCATACTAGCATATATACAGTCTTTTGCAGATACATGCATAACAATTTCATATTGGTTCTAGAGTTATTACATGCGTAAAAATGATACATGCGAAAGCTGTAAAATCAAACTGATGATGTCTGTAGAAAATAGGGACTTTCCAAAAAATGGGGAAATCGAAGATTCTCTTAACTCCCAAAAAAAATCGATCGACTATATCTTGCCTGATCGACTTGCTCAATATGCCTCCAAACAATAACAAAATATTATTTTAAAAATTTGCTCCGTCAGCAAAACATCGGAAGATTCCTTATTACTTGCTTGAGTAAAGGGGTTATGCAATCATTAAATGAAATTTATAAATGAGATAACCTTTGCATCAAATATGAAATCAAATACCCATCATGAGACTCGCAATTACATTTATTAGCTTAATAACCTTGTTGTTCTCGGGCATAAACATCGCTTAAAACAACTTTAAATTACCAATATGCGTACAAATTAGTTCCATGATATATTTTCTTGGAAAGCCATGTTTATGCGACTGATTCATGGAGAGCAGCCAAAGAACCATATTACGACAAGCTGCCGTGAAATCCATGTAGCCCCACCATAAAGCCTTTTAGTATTGCGCACTCAAAACTGGTCTACATTTCATCAGCGACCTGCACAATGTGTGTGCTACGCATTCATTTCATGCTCTACGTTGGCACTACAACGAGAGATAAGTTAAAGCTTTATGTGCCAGAAAAAAACTTCTGAGACATATAGCATTAGCGTTTGGAATCAACTCATACAATCGACTCAGAAAATCAAGTTGAGCCACACACACACAGTCACACATAAAATAAATACAAACCAATCCATAATGTGTTACATGAAGGTACGCATTTATTTTTGTAACATGAATGATAACAGTGGCAGCATACACTGTTGAACAGATAGCAAAAGCGAGTAAGACACACTCCAGTAAGGAATACAGTCACGTAGCCTACCTACACCTGCAGTCGTTCGTCATCTGCTTTCATCATTGAACAAAATCCACGTTTTATCAGTGGTAGAGAGGTAGACAGGCCAAAAACATAAAATAACCCATAATCACATGCAATAGTCGAAGTCAATTGAATTCCTATTGTTTTCGACATGACTTGTCAAACAAAAGGTTTGATGTGAAGTAACTTGCATGCAAAGTCACTTTTCCATATATTTTCCATACGGTATTATTGTGCCTAGAGCTACACGCTCCCAACATGCAAAACTTGCAGAGAAAATGTGTAACTTATTCACAATTTGATTTCGAGAGCTCACATCGGCATCAGTCAAATATTTTCTGATGTAACAGCAAAGTTCCGGATTTCTTTGAGTACTTCATCGTAACAAGTAAGATACTCATTTCCACCGAAATTGGATTACGCTGCTTTAAGTAAATGCACGAAATTTCTCAAGCATATATATAAGTACTTTGTGTCTATATGTTCAGACTTACAATTAGTTGTACAAATGAGAGAAAAAGTCAAATGACAAAATGGAACAACGGATCTTCCACGTGGATTTGCTGTCAGTTTTGTTTGGTCTTGGAACATGGTTGTGTGTAAATGGTAAGAAATTCTCTATATTCGTACCACACCATACGGTTTGCTAGACATGCATCCATTAGAATCATGTTCGCATGAATGTGTCAATTTGCAAACATTTTACTCGTGAACAGGACTGTGGGTCGAGCTACCTTTATTGGTGCAACATCTTCCAGAAGGATGGGATCTTCCCTCGTACTTATCCGTTGTGGTGCAATTGGCGAACATTGGGCCCTTTGCATACACAATGCTCAACGCTTGCTTGCCAAAACATGTCACGGAGAAGCGAGCTATTTATTTTGTGATGATCATTGGACTCGTGACAACTATATTGTTGGGGCTGTTCTGGAACGAGACAACCATTGTGGGCGGCTCTCGTCACTCAACTGCATTGTTGGGTATATTAATTATGACAAATTCCAGGTTCAAGTTTTGAGCTCGTTTAAAGTATGCCACACACACAGATGATTTATTTTAAATATGTAATTTTCACTATGTTCGTTTCATTTTAATTGCAGTACTTGTATTCTTCCTTGCAACAGTTGATTGCTCAAGTCGCGTAACGTACCTTCCTTTCATGGCAAAATTTGAAAGTGTCTACTTGACATCATATTTTATTGGAGAAGGGCTCAGTGGTTTCCTACCCAGCGTGATTGCGCTAGCCCAAGGCGTCGGTGGTAATCCAGAGTGTCATAATAACTCCTTTGGAAATGGCACCGAAGCGTTCACACCAGATCCGAGATTCACTGTGGACGTATTTTTCTACATGCTCTTTGCGTTTACTCTGATCAGTGCCGTTGCATTTTACTGCATGAACTGCGAGAGTTTGGTGAGCGGTGCGTATTCTAAGAAACCTGCGGAATTAGAGGAAAGTGCTAGCAAAGGAGAGACAAGACGAAGCAATTACAGTACTTCTAGCTCAGGGTCATCATGTGAAAACTCTGTCTTTGAGCCACCACGACCACAGCAACTTATTTCGCCGGGGGGAGGCGGAGATAATCCTCATAATAATAATGAGGACAGTCCCACTCGAACCGGTGTTTTAGGATTGTTAGACGATGGGAGAAATGATGAGGGCTCATTTTTGATGGGAATGTCCAACAAATTATTTTTATACCTTTTGGCTCTGCAAGCCATTATCTGCCTGCTTTCGAATGGATTCGTTCCATCAATTCAATCCTACGCTTGCCTTCCATACGGTAATGAGGCTTATCATCTCGCAGTAACGTTGTCCAATGTGGCAAATCCAACAGTATGTCTTCTCGCATTTTTTATCCCACCGCCAAACAAGAGTTCCATTACTTTGACTGCAATACTATCATTGCTATTGTCTGGATATGTGATAACCATTGCTGTTTTAAGTCCATCGCCACCGCTGATGGGGGAATTCTCTGGGGAGCTACTCTTGGTACGAAGATCAATTTGAACTTTGTCAACCGCAGGTCTACATTTACTTTTTTATGATGCAAAAATTGAGTGAATAATAACTTTAACAGATACTTTCATGGATTCTGCTGGTCGCACTGTTTACCTATGTTCGTGTATCAATTGCTACCCTGTTAAGGACGAAGGGGCAGGTGGGACTGTTTTGGTGTGGTGCTGTGACACAAATTGGATCCGCAATCGGGGCCATCATCGCGTTTGTCGTTGTCAACTATACCGATGTATTTACAGCTTATTATCCTTGTACGTAATTCAAGTAGCTCTGATATTGAAACTAATTCTTATACCAAAAGAAAAGTTTTAAGGGGAGTTTGCAGGGATATACTTCTCAAAGCATATAGCCGTGCAATTTGCTGCACGTTATAGTGACTGATGCGATGCAACCTTAAAGTGCAAACGCGATTTTGTGATTTACTATACACAAATACTTTCAAATACAAACTATCTATATTTGTTATTGGAATGACAGAGTTCGCAATTTTACAACTTAAAATATATTTACGAAATAAATAATATGATTTATCACCGCGTAAGAACATGAAATATATGTGCCTGGAGATCAAATGAATTTTCCATAAAAAACAACCCTTTTATGTGACAGTGAATTGAAGCAAATCAACTCATATCAAAGATTTCACATGATATGCTTTCACTCACAGCGATTACAGAGTCAAAGTTTGGCCAATAAAACTAGACTCTGTAGTCTTATTAGATTGAGATGTCCAGATGTCATGTAAGAAGGTGAATTTATCTGTCCTAAATCAAACCTATGCTCACAACCAGTCAGTATCAAAAATGGGACATGCTTACTCCACTTTGCATGAATTTAGTACATCAACACG
The DNA here is from genome assembly GCA_034687055.1 of Heteromurus nitidus. NCBI lineage: Eukaryota > Metazoa > Arthropoda > Collembola > Entomobryomorpha > Entomobryidae > Heteromurus > Heteromurus nitidus. The sequence continues at coordinate 28,400 of JAQFZW010000741.1, read as the reverse complement.
TTAGCCTATAATTCGCCATACACCTTGTTTCATGTAGATTTCTCCTTTTCATATGCACATGGAAGACGTTTAGCGCAGCGTTATTTAGATGTAGTCCAGATGTATTTTACATGATGACAGGTCAATGTCAAGGTCAAGTCGATTTGGTTCATATCCCGATAATATAAGCCAGACCTCTTATCTTAAAATCATGAGATTTAATTTCATGCATGGAGTATATCTTAATTAATATGAGTGGGATATAGAAATACAAGCAAACAGAACATCATCCATTTTCAATGTAAGTGGAACTTGGAACTGTGATTTATTCTAATCCTAAGCCGTCGTAGGGCCATATTAATTGACCATGTGTCAGTTTGTTCTCAGAGCGGAGAAGGATTTATGTATACCAAACATGAGAAATGAAGCAATACTATTATTCAGTACGTGAGCATTTGGGTAGTTGGATTCTGAGAAGTGAGCGAGTGGAATGAAAAATTATTCACCGATTCTGATTTCTGGAAAATAAGCAAAAATGGTTGGTAGACTTGAGGGGAAAGTAATTCTCATCACGGGAGCTGGGCAAGGTAATTGGAAATCATGCTATAAATTTGCCACTCAACTACTCTGATGACTATTATAAGTCACAATCACAATAATTATAGCGCTTATACAAGTCATTCTCTAATTATATTCAACTACAGGATTGGGGAGAGAATGTGCCTTAATGTTTGCTAAGGAAGGTGGAAAAATTATAGCCACCGACGTGGTTTATGAAAAACTGAAGGATCTCAGTGAGATTCCTGGAGTAATAAAAATCATCAAGGTCGATGTAACAAACAAAGAAGACATCCTAAGCATGGTGAAGGAGGCTGGAAGAGTAGATGTCGTTGTAAATTGTGCCGGGTAAGAATCCTTCACGTGCCTTAAAAATGTTTAAACTAGTACCAAGAAGACCAGTTCTTCAGACAAAGAATACGAAAAAAATTAACGATCTTAAAATGCACAGAATTGTTCCTGGTGGTACAATCCTGGATTGTACCGACGACATGTGGCACAAGACTCTGGACCTAAATCTTCGTGGAACATTTTTGATCTGCCAGTCCTTGATCCCATTGTCGTTGGAAGCGAAAGCAAAGCTTGCGATAGTAAACATTTCAAGCGTTTGCAGCTCTCTGAGAGGAGTTCCTAACCGTTTCATCTACGGTGTTTCGAAAGGAGCCATCATTGCTTTGACAAAGTCCGTTGCTGCCGTAAGTTTTGTAACTTTCGCGCTTATGATTTTAATGAAACACGTATTTAAAAGTACCTCACATCCTTCGACTTCGATATGTCTGCTTCAAAAATTTCCATTGAAAGATCCCTTTGTTTCGTATAGGACTTCGTGGGACAGGGAATCCGCGCTAATAGTATTCTGCCTGGGACCTTCCTGTCGCCTTCTTGGGAAGAGAGGGTGAGGCAAAGTCCAGATCCAGAGAAAGCGAGGGCAGATTTCATTGCCCGGCAGAAAATGGGACGACTGGGAACTGCTGAAGAAATTGCAGCGTTGGCACTATACTTGTCATCCTCCGAGTCAGACTTTGTGACCGGACAGGAGTTCATTATCGATGGCGGTTGGTGCATTTAATCTGACTGCTTCAAATTGTGTCGCTGGACTTAAATCATGAACAGCAGCAAAAACTAAAATATGAATAAATCGAACTTTATTAGGCCTCGCTACCGTTGAGATTTTCGGAACTTTATTAATATGCACACATTTTTATTTTTGACACAAAATTAGGATATTTAGCACTCGTACAAATGATCATTTAACATCATAAGCGCATCTAAACCCAACATTGGAAGATGTAGAATCTCTGCTGGCCTTTGTTCTTGCGCTGCATCGATATCTGAAACAATATTTTCGGTGACATAAATACGAACCCCCCTTTTGAACTCTGACATGTGGGCTGAAATACTCTGAGGATTTGGAGTGTTTGGACCAATCTCCATCAACCCACTCCCACACATTCCCTGCAACGTCGAATATGCCGTATGCATTGCAGGGGAAAGATTTGACAGGCGCCCTCAGGGTGTAACCGTCCTTTCTCGTATTCTTCGTAGGGAATGAGCCTTGCCAAATATTTGTCCTGAAAATTCAAGTAAAATATTTTTAATGATTTTGAACGAATCTTAAGTTTTCACAAAAATAATCTCTCCAACAACAACGTTCCACTCTACTTACATATGAGATCCATTCAGCTTGAGTTGATCACCCCAAGGATACAAAGCATTATTCAAGCCACCCCTGCAGGCATACTCCCACTCAGGTTCGGTTGGTAACCGTCCTCCAGCCCACTTACAATAAGCATCTGCATCATCCCATGAGACATGGTTTACAGGAAGAGGATTTGTTAGATTATGCTTTTCATGAAGTTTGCTAGCATGTCTCCAATCAACTCCATCCTTAGTAATCCACCACCAAACACCACGCCTACTGGACAATGAGATTTTGTCTGGCGAACCATCTTTTATAGCTTCCATCCAAAACATATATGAATTCCCATAATGTTCCGCCACCGTGTAATAGTTGGTGTATTCCACAAATTTGCCAAATTCGTGTACAGTGACTTCCGCTATATCTATCCAAAATGGACGAGCGATTTTAGTAGTTCTTGAAGGCGACTCACCATCGTCAGGAATTGCAATTGGTGGATCGCTTCCCATCATAAATGTGGTTTGGCCTAACATTACCACGCTTCGGTGGACAAAGAAGGATCAACGCAGAGATATATTTAGGATGCCAATATGTTTCATGCATATATACGTAATAAATATATATATTCGCCATGATCGTTCGGATCATTTAGCAGCAATTACCATACCTGCTTGTATCAATGATACCAAAAATAATTTTGGGGTCCACAACATTTGGACACACTGGGAGAAGGCAGGCGGTCGCCGTAAATTTATTGAGATGAAGAATGGCAGAAAAGAGTATCTGTATCTGCAATCCATATTTCATACCGCGTAATTACGATTAACTAGTTAATATAAAAGTATCGTATCACACACAGGCACAAGATGTTCATTTTAAGGTTGCAACTTCTCTGCTTCCTAAATGGCAGTTGTAATCGTATTCCGAGAGAAACACGTAGAGTATGAGTTGTGGGCTCCATGGATTGAATAGTTAAACAGAACCTACGTGTTATCCTGCATTCATGAGATGTCATATGTCATTCATCCAGTTACATAAGACCAATGCATGTGCAGCTGATTTTTTCATCAAAATCTAAACTTGCTGATGATCAGAGTATTGTAGTGAGATACATATCATGTATGTTGCTACTTTTTACAGAAGAACGCATCTTAAACTTCATCATTTACGATTAGCAGTAGCAGCAGGTATCCAGCATCAGAGACACGAAGTGAGAAAGAAGAGTTGTTCAAAGTATAAAACTCGACAAGACAAATATATATGCTTGAACATGCTTGCTTGGACACATGTGTCTGCCTGGATGTCATTATCCGACGGAACGAAAAGATACGGACTATGCATATAATGTTCGTTTTGGTGAAAAATGCATGTATGCTAAATTGGAAGAAAGGAGTCATTGTTCATATATTATAGTTGCTAGCTTTGTCAAGTACTTTAATATGTAATATGTTCCATGTGACTTGTATAAATTATATCGGGCCCTGGTTTACTCATCGTGTACTTACGGTAAACAAGTATACATCTAAATAGGCACTACTAAGCTCTGTACACGATCAGAACGAGAATTCAATATTTAAATATCGAAGTTTACAAATTCATTCTTTCGTACGCCATGTCATTAGTTAAAAGGACGGATTAAACCATACCTTGACATGGAGAAAAAATTGGTGACATATGCATTGTCAATATCGTCACGAAAATATGTCGCGTGTATCACCATCCTAAAATCCTAACACATAAAAGTATCTTCACGTTCGTAATGCTCTCGTGGTTTTCGTTTTCCTCTCAGTCTTCCAGTCCATTCCTCCATGTTGTTATTATTCATCTGTAAATCACGGGGAATTTGGCTATCATTGGGTAAATTTCGTTGCGGACTAGATGGTTCTTCTGCAGAAAAATAGCTTGAATTCGAGCTACTGGCGCGTGTATTACAAGCACGTTCATCAACTGTGCCTCTGTCATCATCTTCGCCTTCAATGATGTCAGAAACAACTGCCACGTCTCTGGGCTCTTTCTCCACAACAGTATTTGCATGATCACTGGTATTGAACGCATCTTTATCCTGTGATGTGTTAGATATGCTACCTGAGAATGTTTCTTCGAGTCCCAAGTATGCAATGTTGTTTGCATCCCTAAAAATCGCAATACAGTCGGATAAGGTAAGAATTTTTTATGGTGATGGAAGAAGTCGTGTATACTTTTTTATTCTATGTTACCTGCAAATATTACAGGTTTCACCATCCATTTGTAAGCGATATGGGGGTTCAGCACCGACAACCTTAACATCTTCTAAGAGAAAGAATTCATTAGTCCCCTGGTATTCGTATAACGTTGAAGCGATTTTGCGTTCAGCAAATTTTTTTGCCTACAATACAATAAATTAAGTCATAGTCATTATAACATTGTAAGAATTACAAATTATATGCGCTACTAAATATTGTTCAAGAATCTAGTAGTGCGCTCAGTTTCCTATTAGCCCCTAGTCCTAAACTTACATTTGTAATACGTAAGGTAAGACAGTCGTTGACACGTCCGTTTGAATTCGTAAATTCATGACTTGGAATTGTTCCCTCCTCATCTTTAATAAACAAATGCCAAATATCTCTCGTCCCTACCGCGCCTACAGTGACGACCTATGAGAAATAAATCAAATACATATTTATTGTCCGATACTATACTGATAAATAAATTCGTTCTCGCTCGTAAGTCGTAACATAATACCTGGCACAGCAGATTTAGTGTATCGGTATTTTTCCGAATGTCTTTAAAAAGCGTAATACCAGGATGTGGTGATGAAACGCAGTTTGTACTTGGTGACTTGTGTTGGTTTGCTGTAGTATCTTCAGAAAACAATTGTTGTACTTCACTAGAATTCTGAGCACTAACAAAGCTTTCATCAGATGTCACACGGTAGTAGTCGTTCTCTAGATCATTAACATTTGCAATTTCACTACCGTGTGGAGACCTAGAAAACAAATATGCTCAGATATTACAACACAATCAAAGTCGAAATGAATGCTCGCTTTAACCCGATAATAAGTTTGACTTTGGCAAATTTACACTAAGTCTGATGAGTTAATTCCATCTGAGAGCGACGACAATACAGAACACTGAGATTCGCCAACTGGCAAGTCTTCATCGTTGAAAGGTTCCGCCTGCACACTCATGACGGTTTCATTTTCATCTCTTGTCGTGAGTTGATCAGCATTAGTTTTTTGGAACACATGTAATTCTCCAATCCGCATTTTATCAACATCTACAAATGTCAAATGTAAAAAGATTTTGATAAACTCCGTGAGTTCTGAATCCTAATGTCCTTATTATTAATATCGCACACAATAAATCTCTTGAAATGTACCATCTAAAGTAATATTCTTCGCACACGTGTGGTAGTAAAACTGATATGTTTTGGGTGATTGCGTAAAGAGACAATAATTATGATGAGGAGTTGTACTTAAAACCATCGTGTTCTCTCCGAGATCCGGATCCCATTCCATTTGAACCTACAGATACACTTGCAATTAGTAGGTTCGTACTTCATAGCATTTGAATGTAAAAACGGAATGCAAATGAACATTCCATTTTACCTTCACGCGGTGTACTCTAATAATGTTGCCAACTTTAATCGGAGGGCCAATGGCGGTATCATATGAGGTGGTGGAATGGATCCTTAGGAGCACTGAATTCATTGTCTCATCAGATATTCGCACGATGCATGAGTTTTTATGACGATACTGTGAAAAATAAAACAATAATAAATTACTAACAAACAGCAATCAATATGCAAGCTCATTCATGGTTTTGGCTTTCGGGAAGATATAAGATGTACACACTTAATTTGTTAATTTGTAAAGTTTGTAATATTCAATTCTTACATTTTGTGATACTTTCACTACGACCCCATACACGTGGCACCTTTGTTTCACCGTCATCAGCGGCTTTTTGGTTTCTTGTAATTCCTTTTCAACCGAACTTTCTAGTAAAGTTTCTAACTCTCCTAGGGTATGGTAAACGTATGTATTTTTCGTATCTGATGCTGTAGGGCTTGGTCTAGAGGGGTCTGCTACAAGAATTCCTTCATTCATCCAGTATTCCAAGCTAAAGTTAGTACACTGTACTTCATCTAGCTGGTAATCTTCGTCGTTAATCCTACTGACGTTTTCAGCATCTCCATCTTCCCTTCGTTCCGACCGACCTGTTCAAAATTAATGCACACGAATTAAAGTAAGCTTAGGTAGGGTACACACATCTTGGTTGAATCAATCAAACAATTCCTTATAAAGAACTCAAGAAATAATAAAATACGACGAAGTTTTTGTACAACATACACACTCACCTTCTATCTCCTCCTGCACTTGAGCGTTATTACAAATATCTTTGTCATTATGTTTGCCCCGTTTGCTTGCTTTACGTGTTCGCGAGTGATCATCCTTACTGTCTTGATCCATGAAGGCAGAATCGGCATGTCTTTTTGATGCACCTTGAGATTTCATGTGCTGTTGATTTAAAGCTAACACGCGGGCTGAAGATTTGGAAGTTGATGGGACTGGCACCGCATCAGGAATAACTACAACATTCGGATCTTCAAGCCCCCGACCTCCAGACCACGTCTGTCCATTTGTTGCCGATTTTGAAGTTGATGGTTTATTCGAGCACCTAAAAGCAAGGTTACATTGAACTGCGCACTCAAATATTGTAATAATGCAAATAATGTTGGAACTCGGTATCTTACTTCCGAGGGTCCGGAAGGAGAATGTAATATGTATGAATGTTTGTGGAGCCCGCTTTGTTTTGTGTACAGCCAAATCCATTATTCGTTTTGAGATCCTGAAGCAACTTAACCTGCGTTGGTTTACTGTGTTCCTGCAATATAACAAAATGATTGAAAATATTGAAATTATATGACTCAAATCGGAATTGCGTCGTACAAGTGTTTTCAGTTCATTTTTACCCTGACAGTTACGTGAATGATACAAGGACATGCACTTCGCTTCGCTCTGATTTTTGAGCAAGGATTGAATAGCACAATCAAGTCCCCCGGAGAAGTTAATGTAGGCAAAAATTTTTCACACTCAGAGATTACAGGCTTTAGTTTGATCGTTCTCTTTGTATTCCTTATAGTTTCTTGATTTTCACTGAATCCACACACATTTCCAGAGATCAGCATTGGCTTGCCATTTCTCCCCTTTCGGACTTCTTCTGTGGAAATCTAAATGGTCCAAGTACTTTTCATTATCACACCATACATCGTTAGTCCACCGATAGTACATTACCCATACGTAAAGTTTCACTCCACTTACGACTACAAAATTTTTCTGATACTTGAAATAGTCGGGGAAAGGAGCTAGATCACCCACGGCGGATAAAATTAATTCCTTGAATTGACTAGATTCAATTGCCAGCTTCCCATTCTCATATTTAAGTACAGATTTCCATGAAGGATTGCATACTGAGAACAAAATCCACTTTTTGTACTGGTATTTGACATAATTCTTTCTTCGTTCCTGACGTCTGTTGAGTAGATTTCGATTTGCATTAGGTTGCTCTTTTACATAAACCGTCAACTGTTTTCCCACAGGATTTCTTCTACCTTCCGTTGTTTGAGAGTGTGAAGCTTGAATTTCTGGTGACTTAGCTGGAACTCGCAATTTATTGCAGTTTGGTATTGGGTCATTTGGTTTCGAACTACTAGTAATAGTTGGAATATCTATTGTTTTCGGAGTTTCTTTTTCCTTTGTTTCGTCATTAATTTCACTTTCCGACGACCCGGATCTGACTGTGATATCCTCAGGCAATCTAAGCTCTTCATGTCGAACTTTCTTGGCTGTAAAATTGACAATGCGTGGGACTGGAATGTGCTTCCGCTTTCGCAACCTGAAAAGGAAATTTATGCCCGATATTTTAACAAGATATTCAGTTTCAGTGCAATCTGCGATGTTTCATATTTTTAAGGGAATACGTAATCGTGTCAATGGCAATGGTGAGTGTGGTGACTCTAATTTACCAATAATGAATGATATTATATAATTCATTCATAAGTTAGTCACTAGTCACTCGACTCGCCCGATTAAATAATAAATATCATTGATATTTAAGTTTCTGACTCTGGAACTCATGTTTATTGTGTTCGGTCGTGCCGCAAGAACAGAATAGAATTGATGGGGTTAGGAGTTAGGATACATACCGTTTGGAAGTTGGAATTACGAATTCCCCTGTGTCACTTTCATCGCTTGGTATGCTGCGTTCATCGTCCTTTTGATCCCTCTTCAATACTGGCGGTGTTCTCATTCTCGTGCGCGATGTTACTGACCCGGCTGGTGAGGTCGCACAAGTCGGCTTTGGAAACATTTCGGCAGCGGATTCACGACTAACGACGAGACAACAGACAACTGTTAAGTTAATTTAGTATGATTTTGAATTTTATTTCTCCTTTTGTGAAAACCTTTTAGTATTAGTGTATTCGTATTTTGGCATGGAAAAGCAGGAGACTATAATGCAATAAAATCCCTCCCTCTCAAAACATCCCCAATCCCCACAAACGGAACTCTTTTATGACATACTTTGCACTTTGGCGACGTAAGTGTATCGTGATAGTGGACTCAACCGTTGCTGCACGTTGAAAATTAGCACCACACTCTAATCGCCCCACATCAGAGAACAAGGACCGTTCGGCACTCAAAATTCACTGGAAAAATTAAAAAGAACGCTAAATTAAATTAAAATTCTTACAATTATACATTCAACAACTTTTGCAAGCCCATTGCCATTTGTGGTAGTCAAGTTCTCAAGTTGGGATGTACAATGTAAGATGTACGAATGGAAAGAAGATCTCTTATCTCTTAGCTGGGACCTTCGAGACGACTTAGGATTAAATAGACAACCCCATCGATATAAAACCCAACCCACACACCACAATCAATGCCACATAAACAACCTTCTGCCACAACTTATGATTATGACTTACAACTTACTGAACTCACTATCTATGATCTATCTATCAATATCAACTATGAGCTTTAAATATAAATATTAATGCATGTCAGAGTAAATACTTCACAACTTACCCATAGCCAACATTACTTCTGAACCTCTCAATCAAACTTTCGATAAACAGCGACTTTCGAATCACTGACAAATGAAGACTTTAATAACACAATCACAAAAAAACCATTAAAACCCCGGTCGCTATTAAACTAATTTAATTACTAATTCCTATTTCTCAAAGTCAAATTTGCCAACCAATTTGGTTGGAGAAATTAAAGTTAAATTAAAACTACAAATTGCAGAGTCAACTTGATTACGGAATAAAAATATTTCTCACACAAAAAATGTTATGCCGCAGCAGCAGCATCAAACCCAGTCTCAGTGTTGTTGTACGAAAAACGCACTATTACTTGAGCTTCGCCTTGTCCAAAGTACTCGTTTCCGCCAAACTTTTTACTCGATGAGTCACAAACAATGTATAAAATTGCTATCCAACCTACCTTACCACAGGGATGCATTCAGTAATATAAAAAATTTGAGAATTTTATTTTTTTAAATGAAATGAAAATTAAGCAGTTATCAAAGCAGTCCAAGTTATTTTAATTGCGTTAGTTTTATCTCTGCTGTGCTGATCTACTTCGATGGCGATGGGGTATGACTCATCCGACGAGAAGAAAAGAAATGAATGGTACCTAAATCTGTGTTTGTGTTTTGTAGCATTGCAGCTGTTGTGATTGTGATTGTGATCGGATCAGCAGATATTAAAAAGGTTTAATTATCTTCCTTCGCAGAGTTAATTGGGCTTCTCATATGATAATTCCTTGTTGACCAAATTTATTGTTATTATGATATAACATAACTACACAAAATTTATCACCTGACCCCTGACGAGGAAGTGTAAAATGAAATGTGAAAGATAAAAGCATTTTTACTGCTAAAAGCACACTGAAACGCAAACATTTGAGGGTGACGCCCATCACAATTAAAAACGACTACTGTCGTTAGCTGTAACGGTGAACTGACACTGGTGCGCATTTACAAGCTCCAGCCAAGGCTGATCTCCATATTCAATATTGCATATTATCGGAAGTGCCTTCTTAAAATTTAAATAGACAGAATGCAGAGTGTTATCAATTCAGTGAAAGGCACTGCTCTCGGCGTTGCGGAGTACTTGACTCCAGTGTTGAAGGAGTCCAAGTTTCAGGAGACTGGGGTGATAACGCCGGAAGAATTTGTTGCAGCAGGGGATCATCTAGTTCATCATTGTCCAACTTGGCAGTGGGTCGCAGGGGATGAGTCCAAAGCTAAGCCATATCTTCCAAAGGAGAAGCAATTTCTGATAACGAAAAATGTACCTTGCTATAAAAGGTGTAAACAGGTAAGATGATATGCAATATTATAACATAAGATTGTATAACGTAGAGTTCCGGAACGTATTTCGGCGATTTGACATGCTATCATTGTCTTATCATGTTTAGATGGAATATGACGCAGACCAAGAAAAAATACTTGATGAAGGGGACGAGGAAGGGGGTTGGGTTGACACCCACCATTTTGAAACAACGGTGGAACAAAAGGTGTTCGACATGAGCATCGAGAGTCCTTCTGGGGATGGTGGAAAGAAGAAAGACGGTTCAAATCCAGTTCCAGCAGGTTCTCCTGTGGAAGATGATGATGAAGTGCCATTAGATATGGAGGAATTTGAAGCGTCAGGACTTCTGGACGAGGAAGACGTGCAAACTAGAGTTGAGAAGCCCGTAAGCGAAGAGGAAGGTGCAGATGGAGGTGGTGAAACAGGGGAAATTGTGCAGACGCGAACTTACGATCTTCACATCACATATGATAAGTACTATCAGACACCGAGGCTATGGTTATTTGGTTACGATGAGGTAAGTCGAAATAATACTCGTTTGAGGCTACCTCTTACGGTTTAATTAAATTTTATGGACTGATGAGATTCACGTAGACATTGTCTAATTATTTTTTCTTTATACTTTTTGAAGAATCGGAAACATCTAAGTGTGGATCAAATGTACGAGGACGTTAGCCAAGATCATGCAAAAAAGACAGTGACAATGGAAAGCCATCCTAATCTTCCAAGCGTGGTTGCAGCCTCCGTGCATCCATGCAGACATGCTGAAGTAATGAAGAAAATTATCCAAACCGTAACGGAAGGTGGAAAAGAGCTTGGAGTGCACATGTATCTGATAATATTTCTTAAATTTGTTCAAGCTGTCATTCCTACCGTGGAATATGACTACACACAGAATTTCGCTTTGTAGTCTCTCTCAGTACCCGAGTAGACCTTTACATGATTATTATATGATATTCCGCGGCGCGATGTGAGCTCTCAATAATACTTTTTTAACGAGGAATAAATAAATATAATTCCCAAAATGAAGAATTGCTTAAGTTCACACGAAACCTTTCCTTAATTAGTTTACGAATGTTACTTTTCCGTGATATAATTACCTTTCATCATTCCTTGCGTAAAATTGAAATTTATGTCTTTAATAATAAAATTCTGTTTGGAACCAAGTCCATTTGGGTAAGGTCCTAAGCAGAAAGCGGCGTAGTTCGTCGTAAAGCAGTATCAATGAGAAGAAGGGGAATCCTGGGAGCCACCACCAAAACCTATAAAAAATTTGTTGAAGAAATTTCAACGTTACATGATATGGCCCACAGTTTATACTCGTCATGAATGCAAATGTTTTTAGATCTTACTTTATAGGCATATAAGAAATGGCCGTATTTAATCCAGGAGTGTATGTTAAGAAGCACGCTAAAGAAGTTTCGCCAACAATGGCAGCGAATACAACCCAATTACTGAAAGGCAAAAGAATAGCATATTTAAGTACATCATCATCAATTTAGAAAACAAGATATGCACACATAAATATACATATAAACTAATTCTTACTCAAATAATTTCGTATGCAATGGAACTCTTCGAACTTTCGAAATGAGTACATTGCCCCATTGACACACGACGACAGCGCAGAAATAAGCTGTCCAACCAGTCCTTTCCAAAGATTTTCGTTGAGCGTAAGTCTACACAAGATAAGAAATAATGAGCATCATGTTCTGGCATGTGTCACAATCTATTTAGACAAGAACAACCATTTACCCATTCTTGGCCGTATGAATCTTCCAAATCATTGATAGACGACGAGTCCCATCGAGACTGTATTCCAACAAGCGTTGAAGGAAGAAACCCATTTTGTGCCATTACAACGAGATATGTGAAGAACCCAGCGCACGACTCGATAACCCCAAGTTGTCCGTAAGAGTACGAAATTAATCTACAGATCAAAGAGTTGTTGAAATTTGTGAAACAAACCCTTTTGGGTGTCGTTTTTTTCTCTCTCTCTCTCGAAACAATGTAATATCCCTTACTGTCCGGTCACAAGTTTATCTGTTTGTGGATTTCGAGCAGGCCGTTTCATGATATCTCCTTCAGCCTTCTCATATGATAATGATATCGTTGGGAGAATATCTGTTCCTAAACAGATTACCAACATGGGGATGGTGCCCAAAGCTAGAGGTGCGCCAATGGTAATATAAACTAGGAAAGGGCAAAGCTCAGCAATGTTCGCAGCCAAAAGGTAGCAGATACATTTCTTCAAATTGTCAAATATAAGACGGCCTTCTTCTACGCCCGTCACAATTGACGCAAAATTGTCATCCAGTAAAATCATATCTGCAGCTTGCTTCGAGACATCACTTCCAGCAATGCCCATAGCCACTCCTAAAAAATACAGTGAAGATCGTAATGAAGACTACTGGCGAAGGGCATTTCTTCAACAATGGAACCTTGGGGGCATTGTGCGACTTACCAATATCTGCTTTCTTCAACGCTGGACTGTCGTTTACTCCATCGCCAGTTACTGCAACAATCTGAAAGTCATTTTAATAACGGATATGAAAACTTTGACACATTATGGTAAGGCGTGATAAGTTTATATTCTTGGATTTCTGGGTGTGTATGGCCTTAGTCACCTTTCCCAATCGTTGAAATCCTTCCACAATTACAAGCTTTTGTTGGGGAGAGACCCGAGCAAACACAATTTCCGAGTGGTCTCTGCAAGGGTGTAGTTGATAACATGCCTTTCCATTAAATTGTTCAATATATTTGCATTGGCACTGATTGTGAATATATGCATACCTGAGAACTGTGTCCAATTCTGGGGTACTCATTTCCATCAGTTCACCACCGCTCACGACTGCCGCAGTACATTGTGAAGGATCCACCTCTTCAACATCGACTTTCAAACGTTTTGCAACATCTTCCACAGTCTCATTTCCTGCAATTAATAAAATTGTATTATTGTTCATTCTGTGATGCGAAGTACTTATGCAAGAAACATATTTAGACAAAAAAGATTACCTTCAGAAATTATTCCAACGCCTTTCGCAATCGCTTTAGCTGTTTCAAAAGAAAACATTCATAAAATGTATTTTGCATAAGTGATGGAATGCATTGAGTAAAATAAATTTATCCCTTCAATTTTTACCTGTGATCGGATGGTCCCCTGAAAAACGACAAAAATTTCAATTAAGTTTATGATATCATCTTTACCATACGGCTGCAACGTTAAGTGAAACAAGATTCCGTAAAATGGAGCGCGTCTAATCACTGGCGGAACAATACAATCGACATCGTCTTACCTGTGACCATAACCACTTTTATTCCAGCGGTACGACATGTCTGCACAGCCTCCGCAACTCCTGGTCTGGGTGGATCAATCATGGAAATTAATCCTACGAAGGTCATGCCATCTTTCAAGAATTCCAGATTATCAGGGTCGAATTGATACCCTCGTGGGTACTTATCATTGGGTAGCATGGTTTCGCAAAATCCTATAGGTATTTTAGTCAGGTTAGAAATTGCAACTATCGAAAACTAGTGCAACATCCTTTAGATCATTATAGTGTTGTGATAATCTTTCACCGTTGGAATTCGATTCATGACTAAAAGTAAATTTAGCATTTAAGAAATTGAAGTAGTACCTATCACTCTTTCACCCATTCCACCCAGTTCCTCATAAGTTTGATTAAATCGCTGTTTCCAATTGTCGTCGAGGTCATGTACATCATTGTTAATTGCAATTCTTGTGCACATGCTGATTATCCGTTCTGGAGCTCCCTACGTGCAGATTCAAAAGACAAGTATGTAAAACATGTGAAACAGCGGATTTTCGGGGAGAATGGAATGCTGCACGTGGATATAATTACCTTCATCACAACTAAATACCGAGGATCTTTGCCATCATTTAAATCATGAATTGATAGTTGCCATTTGTTTGTGGAATTGAATGGGACTTCAAATATCTTCTTTCGGTTAGCTTGGTACTCTTCGATGTTCTCAATCATTTGAGCCATGAATATAAGAATGGCAGATTCGGATGCGTCTCCATTCACTTTCCTAAATCGTACAACAAAATTCATTCCAAATTATGCGAATTACGTTACAGCTAAAAATCTTTGGGTTGGAAACACTTTCTTGGCTTACCTTTGAGCTATTGGAACTGATAGTTCTTCCGCCAAGAATTTCGCCCGAGAGCAGAGCGTTCCAACGCGAGCCAGCGAAATAAATCCTGACTCATCTTTTCCATAATCTTTGCTACCAATAAATGCATTTACAACTTTGTCTCCAAACCACATATGCGACACGGTCATCTTGTTCTGAGTTAGTGTTCCAGTTTTATCGGAACAAATAACGGAACAACTTCCTAGCGTTTCTACAGCATGCAATTGCTTAACGAGGCAGTTCTTTTTGGCCATCCGCTTTGCAGTTAAAGCCAGTACAACGGTAAATGTGACAAGGAGACCTGACGAGGGAGAAATTAAATTATTTGTTATCACAAAAATAGCTATACTCAAAGTTTGAAATAGAATAAATGCATATATAATTTATGCATGAAACCTTCAGGGACGTTGGCCACAATAATCCCGATAAGGAATATAGCTGACGATATGAAATCATTTCCCATGCACAAAGCGACAACGAAAAAGGTGCCACCAAAGAAGACAGCGACTGCTGAAATGCATATTACGAAGTGCTTCACTTCCTTTGACATTGGCGTTTCAAGTGTATTTAAACCGGATGCTAAGCCTGCGATTCTTCCAATGAACGTGCCATCCCCTACGGCGACAACAACGCCTTTCGCCGTTCCTGTAACATCGAGTGCAATATTGATAAGCGTCGCATTTCAGTGTACGCGAGTTCTATGAAATTTTGTGAAATGCAAACCTTCCAGTGCGTTTGTACTGAAGAAAGCGAGATTTTTGCTTTCCATAGGATTGTCGTCTGTGCAGTTGGGAGATCGTGTTTGGGGTTCTGACTCGCCCGTCAGTGACGAATTGTCGACCTTTAAATTTAATCCAAATCATTAATTTTAAAGTCCCTTGTCCATGCCAGGTCATAAAATACCTAAGAACTATAGTATTCTAGTTTACCTTAAATCCGGAACATTCTATTACTCTAATGTCTGCAGGAATACTGTCCCCAAATTTTACGTCGACAATATCACCGACGACAAGTTCGGCCGCGTTAATGTTTTGAAGTTTCTTGTCCCGGATGACATTTGCGAAGGTCGGTACCATTTTCGAGAAAGAGTCCATGATTTTACCGGAAGAATACTCTTGGTAGAATGTGAAAATGCCCAAAACAATTACGAGTACTGTGAGGACGGCACCTAAATAAAGCTAAAAGTATATCAAAAGAAAGCTGATTAACGACAAGTTCGCCGATTTTAAAACGCCAAGGATGTTTTGTGCAATTTTTTGTGGAGACGACAAGGCTTACGTTGTCTGGAGGTGGATTTGGCATTGACAAGCATTGCGTTATATATGCCGTGAAACTGAGAATGCCTCCCACCCACAGAAGAAGCTGAAAGCCACCGATAAGTGTTTTCAGGAATTTTAGCCACAAGGGTTCCTGCTTTGGTGGCGTCAACTGGTTCATCCCATACTTCTGACGGTTTCTTACGACTTGGTCCTCACTAAGCCCCTTAATAAGAAAATGATGCGCTTGTTAAATGACAGCTCTTGTGTGGATAAATTGCGGTTTCGCAGACATTCACATATAGCCTTATAACTTACAGCATCTGGATGACTTCCGAATCGGTTGTAAAGCGTGTTAATGTCAACTTCATGATAGTCAATTTCCAATTCCTTCTTTAAGTAACTTACAGACTTCCTTCGGACAGCTTTGCTGTGGCCAAGATGGACCTCTTGCATGGGAGCCTGTTTCCATTTCCCAATAATTGAATTATATGACTTTTCCAGAAAAGAAATTTTCATGACTAGAAATGCTTTAGAGATTAGAGATTGTAGAGATTTTTGCTAATAACTAATACTAGAACACTACACTAAAAATTTGTGCCACGCGTCAAATACTAAAACGGTGCGAAAACTACTTTTTACAATCAATTAGATATAGAGACCCGATATGTTATTTATTAAAGGTCCCTGGCGTGGCAGACGATGGTGCTATGTAATATGTCCTTTTACGACAGAAAGGCTATTCTATGTCGCAAGTTTTTGCATGGTCATTTATACGGCATAGAATGGAGTCTTCAAATCATGGTAATTCGTAAAATATATGCAGTCTGTGCTGTGGTCATTGCGAGTTTCACTTCAAAAAAAAGGAATTTTGTTCCATACCTCGTCCGCAACAAACGCAGCATTTTCCAGGCCTGCATCTCCAACTTTCTTTGCTGCCAATGCAGATACACGGGACAAATTGGAGGAACGTCTTCTATTGGGAGCCCAAACGCGATCATTTTCCTACAATTCAAATTCCAAAAGAGTTGGCATTGTTGGTGGATTCGCTTGTCTTCAACTATTTCAATATTATCTGAACTTATGCAGATGTGAAGCACTGTTCCCTTACATCAATCACAATGGACAACCTCTTGTTGGAAAGCCGCCGATCAACCATTTTGACTTGATGCGAAATTCAAGGTGGTGCACACTTTAAAAATTTGCAATATTGGAAGAAAAAATATGTAATTTACAAACGTTTTATTTGGAATCACAATAAGGAGTCACTCGAGAGATCACATTGTGTGGAATTCTCTGAAACTCCAAGAAGTGCCCCCAAAAGCACCCCACAAACTGAACTGTTAAGACATGCACCCACGGAGCAGAACTGATTGCCGAACGATGTTAGGAACTTCGTAGGCTATTTTTCAGTTTGGAAAACCACTTTAAACTGATTAGATTTTGAGGAAAGTGAATCGGCTTCGAGAAGATCGCTACGATATGCCCCTATTGCAAGACAAAACGAAAAGTTATATATCTTTTCTTTCATTATTAGCAAACTATGATATGTGCTTCTTATTAGCCGAATTTTGTGTAAGGCCACTCTTTGCCATTCATCTATAGTTATTCTGGGTTATGGTGGATTAGAAGATATTTTTAGAAATAACGATACCGGAAGATTTTGCAAAGAACGTGCTGAAATCATGATACTAATACTTGGCGTAATATGGTGCTCTATATGAAAACTACCTTTATATAACCAATACGGCTACGTGGTGCTAGTTCTAGAATGACATGACCAGACCAGTGTGCCAGAAGCTATTGAAATTAAGATTCCTTCGTTAGAATGATAATGGATAGAAAGACATTAAGAGTTAGTTCGCTCTACTTCTACACAGTATAATTAACACGCTCATTCACGCTCATCAACTCCAACTGATTGAAGGAAAATGGTCATTTTGCTGGAATATCTAATTTGCTTCACATATTACTATTTCGGTAATTAACACCACACTTAAAATTTATTTGAAGTTTCGGAATATAATTACCTTTGTGCCTGTCCCCACGACTCTACACCTATGGCATATATCCACATCCCGAATCTCGAATGAAGATTGAAGATATTTCCATATACTGGATTCGTCCCGACTTGCTCAACTCATATAGTCTTGGCATTTCTATTCCACCCAACTGGACCAAACAAACTCAACAACGTCATCGATTGAAATGCATAACACCTTAACGTAAATGGCGAAGGCAATTACAGAAAGAAGTGACAAAGTTGTTAACCCATAATAATGTTATATTCGCTCTTCGTTGAAGGATGCGCGTGTATATTGTATATTGCATGGTCATCTTTTTCCACAAGGAAGAATTCCGGATCAATAAGAATTCGCTCATCTTGGGTCATATGGAGCAAAAGATAGATGTATCCAAGATTTTCAATGGACATGTAATGTAAGTAATTTTTTAAATAGATTCCATTGGGTTTTACTCGAGCATAATATGAGTTGTTTGGTCAAATCGGCCATGTACGTAAATTTTATTTTACAATATTGTAGCGTTTCGTGCGTGCAATTGCAATCGCAGGATCAGCTAATCGCAAACGCAAACACGTTGGGTATATTACAGTTACTTTTGCTTCAGTTTTATTTTGCCCGCACTCATTATCAAAATTAGGAGATGTGGATTGTTATTTGGTTGGAGGACCCATCCATATACAAAGTTTACATAATTAATCAAAAATATGGCATTAATCAAGCAAGAACTGAACGAAACTGGATCGATCCACACTGTCCTTGCTGTTCCACAGTCCCTGAGCAAAATATCTATAGTCATTAGCACAGAACCATGCCCACTTTCGGATTATCGAAGTTAGAATGACTCACCATATTACTGCGCTGTAGAATTTCTTATTTTATTGCGCTTCCTCCCCGAGCTGATTGAGTAAGTCTATATTCTATATAGACACATAGTTTGGGTTTCGTTCAAAGCCTTGAAAACTAGTAACCACTGCACATAAGGTCACCTCTCCATAAAGACAGTTAACTGATTTAAACCAGTCATAGTTTTTGAAATATGCTCTTAATATGCCATTTGTTGTGCTATTAATTTTCATTGGTTTTTTAAAATTTATGTAAGACGGCAATTTGCAGCTAAAAATATTTAATTTATTAATATTATAGGGGATCGTGGGGGCATGCCACATATATATATTATAATTGTAAATTGGATCGTAAAATTATAACTCTCAAGTCCCTAAAGAATACTATACAATATGTGCAGGTACTCGCTAAATACCAGTGACAGAGATAACTAAAATACATTGGATGCCAGTTCCACTGAATGCAACACGATTATCTGTTTTCCTCAAGTTGTTACCCCATGGAATTATAATAAATGAAACGTGAATCTCAATACGCCGATGACACGAAGGGATTTGGTCAAAATGTATCACTTATCGTCAGTGTGAAATTGAAATATCAAGTGTCATTTACCCATACCAAGATATTAATTCCGACAACGATTATCAAGTAAATCAAGTATGGAAAATGTGTGCTTTCTGCATGTCTTCTTATTATGGTCGGGAGGAAATCCTCATCCTATTGAATCTCAGACACGTGATAAATATGTGCACATACGTCAATCGGAAAATTACACGGCTAAGTCTAAGCATTACAATTTAAAGGAGTAAGAAAGTACTTTATTATCACAAAGTACATGAAATAATGGATTCAGTCTCGAGGTCAGTAAAATATGGGAGTTACACACGAAAAGAAGTATCATTGGCGGAGCTAACCGGTCAGAAAAAGAAACTTTCGCCTAAAATAGTTCGAAGTCCACAGTTCAGTCGCCAAATGGATTCTTCAGGCTAAAAATATCCGCACTGACTGAACTCCTAATTAGAAATGATTATCAATGGTTGGTCGTCAGGTAGAAATCCGGGATAAATATAGATGCCTACTCATTCATCCACGCAGTGGCAGTTGCGTAAAAAAATTAGCATTGTGGGTGTAATCTTTTCATAACATTTATTGTATCATTGAATGATGCTTTGAACGACTAATTCACATCGTATACATAATTTGTTCTGTATCATTGTACTCTCTTCGGAAACCACAAAAGACAGCAGCTTAATTGCTCTTTTGCGACAAAATAAATCACAGTTCGGTTTGATCACGAGTGTTCGATGTCTCTGACGTGATGGTAGTCGTCGTCGAGTTGGCCACATGCTTATGGAATATTTTATTGAGTTGATCGAACATTTTATCCCAAAACTCCATTCTCTCCGTGAAAGGCTCCCTGGCCAGAATTTTTGACTGTTCGTCAATATAACACCATTTTAGTCTCCTCCGCCGAATCTCCTCCACGCTGACAGGAAGCCATGCAACTTTTAAGGTTTCTAGCGACGCCATCATATTACTGTTCCAACGAATGAAAAAAACGATGACAAAAATTGTCTAGTGTTGTTGAGTTTGGATAAAGCATGTAGATAAAAAATGTAAGAGAGTTTACCCTGTAGCAGCGAAAGCTGACCACAATTTAACCAATGCAACGGAGACTTGTTCATCCTTGGAATCCTTTTTAAGATTATAGTATCTGGTGCTGTTGAAAAAGTACTGGAGATCATCTCCATGCGTAGTTGCTGTAAAGCGTTCCGATATTAATTATTCGAGATGAGTACACCTGCTTAATTACTGTGAAAATTCTCGCAAACAGAATCTTACCAGTTGGTCCCTTAAATGAATCCCCGTAGAATAATTGGAGCATACTGTTTTCCCCTAAATATCCAAAAATATAAATATAAACTGGGCTAAACTTTGCCTGAAGGAGTGCTGAAGTTCGGACTCCCCAATTAATCAATCTGTCCGAGTACATGTTGGTCAAATTCTTTGAACTGGAAGCTTCCACTTTCCTATCCCCAAAGTAGAAACCTCGAATAGTTCTCGAAATCTGATTTCGCTCCTCTCCGGAAATATATTGCTTGTCATAGTAGAGCGTAATTGGTGCCACGTAGTTCCAATCTTCATTCATGTTTCGTTGTAATTCTTGGTTTCGTGAGATATCTGTCATTCCCAAATAGATGGTTAGAGAACCGCTAATTAACACAGGAATATAAAGCAAATCGGCACAAGCGCATTTGTCGCTCAGCTCAATAACTTACATGCACTATGGAACAGCAATCCCTCTTCCTCCGCCATTCCAACCACCCACGGAACTCTATTAACTCTGCCCTCTTGAAGCAGTACAATTGGTTCTTCTGTCAAGAAGACGTCGGATTCGGATTGTCCAGGCCTGAGGGTTTCTTTTGTTGGGGGATATTGCACAAGTGGATCCAAGTGCCATTTCTTGAAGAATACAATAAGCCTATAACATTAGCTAGAGAATGCATATTATAAAGATTAAGCTATTTTTACTAGCGAATGTGGTTTATGCTCACTGTAAGCTTGATTTGTACAATCTTCCGGAAACTCGTCTGACGAAGACAATCGGCCAATTCTACCGTTGGAAACTGAGGGCAGTCTAAACTGACTGCCAAGTCAATAGCAAGAGGTAGCGGATCTGGTTCGAAATGCTCCGGGTCAAGCGCAGTCCCACTTTGAGAAATAGCGGATTGAAATAACCCTATCAGACATTAGTGAAGAATGAGTCCGATTTCGTCCTAAAAATGTTTACAAGTTGCCTTAATTTATTTTCTAACCTCTACTCATAGGTGAAAGTAAATGATACGCAACACTCGCAGAGCCTGCACTTTCACCCATTATCGTTATACGGGAAGGGTCTCCGCCAAATTGGGCTATATTAGCTTTCACCCAACTCATCGCCATTACTTGATCCTTCAATCCTAAACAAGCAAATAAATACGCTATACAAATTTTCCCCATATATTTTCGCCAACCCGTTCCATCATGAAGTAAAACATGCAGATCCTACCTGCGTTTCCCTGAATCGTTTCATCGCTGGTACTAAGAAAT
Source organism: Heteromurus nitidus (assembly GCA_034687055.1). Taxonomy (NCBI): domain Eukaryota; kingdom Metazoa; phylum Arthropoda; class Collembola; order Entomobryomorpha; family Entomobryidae; genus Heteromurus; species Heteromurus nitidus. The sequence goes on along the minus strand of JAQFZW010000741.1, from coordinate 6,497 downwards.
CCTATAACCAAAATTAAAATATAAAGGAAATCTCTCTGGTCTTTATTAAAATGTATCATATTGCCCCAACGTACCTAACGCTCCCAGTCTGTAATTAAAAGTGACCAGCAAAATTCGCTGGTCTACAAAATAGGATCCACCATACAGGTCTCCGCTTCCGGTCATCAGCGCACCACCATGAATGTAAATAATTACTGGAAAGTTCCCCTTGAGCTTAAAAATCAAATTTAAGTCATAAGCCTCGTTGTCAAAATCTTGTGCGATGAAAGTGGTATAAATTTTTTGAATCGGCAAATTACCTGAGGAGTAAAAACGTTTAGAAATAGACATTCTTCCTCCCCGATCACAGCATTGGTCGCCCTAACTAGTTGTGGACAAACTGAGCCAAATTGAGTAGCATCACGAATACCTGTCCAGGATGGTGGCGGTTGTGGAGGCTATAGGATATATATATTATGTAGAAACACTGAATGGCTAGTTTTGTTAGTGCTCAAGTGAAAGGGCAAGGGATTACCTCAAATCGCTCTGGAACGGAGGCGTACGGTATCCCTAAATATGCATTGTACTTATTTCCTTCTCTCGAAATGTATTCTGTTCCTTGAATCTTGCCTTGAGAAAGCGTTACAAGTGGTGGTGTATTGACAGTGCTTAAGGAGTTCTGAAGTAGCAGATAAGTTATGAAAATCTGCAGGTACAACCTCCAGCAGTTCATCGTGCCTTAGAAGTTGCTGCACTCGTGGACTTCATGCAGGTCACAACGGCATGGATTTCTCCTTTCCAAACTCAAACGATGCAATATTACTCAAACAATCACTTGACTGGCTACTACTTCATGATTCTACAGACAATTTTTTTTAAATCAACCGAATTACATGTCTTATGAACAGCATCACGTGTGAACGAAGTAATATGAAATATGAGTGAATGGTGGGACGTGTTGTTCTCAAAGATTCATGAAATGCATATCATACATGCTGCCACGTCCACGGAATTTCTCGGGTTTCTGACATCCATCCAGGCATTGAGTGAGAATGGACCGGCATATGGATCACTACAGAGAAAACGAATGAGATGGACAGGCATATTACGGTTTGCGTTGAGGATGAGATGTTACCTTAATGCCACAAAATATTCCAAACTCATGGTGCAGCAAGCGTTCGTTTGCACCACATTAGTTATTATTATATATTATGCGAACAAATATTGGGTCAAAGCCAAAAATTCGCAAACATATAAACATGCTGATAGCGTAGAGATTTCAGGTTACAAAACACACGTGTAGTAGTATCAGGTTATACGCTGAGGATTAGTTAAAAACACATACGAAGGGAAATAATCTTTTCCCGATATGAGTACGCACTTGGATATGAGCTCGTGCCTATGTTTCCTGCTAAAAAGTTCCACGAGACTGTATTGGTGCATCGAGTATGTACGACAGCCTCGCATTTCTTGCCAAGATTTTGAGCATGGATTTTTCATATATTAAATACAGTTTCAATAGTATGCCTTTGAAAATTGAAATCACGTAAGTTGTATGTTCATAGCCATTGCGTTCATGACAAATCCGTAGTTTTTCACGCGTATTTACAACTTTACGTAATCAAGCAACGCTAGATTCATACTTTCATACGCTCAAGGTCTCCAACTACTCTGGTCTTGAAATGAACTTGGCATAAATAATAATACCAATCAACGGTTTATTTAAGCAGGGCTTATATGTAGCGTACGATACACATAGGTTTCCTAAAAATTATATGAAGTTAAGTATTTTATTACTAAAAATGTATTGGAATGGTATTTTTATTTGTATGACATCATTTCTTGCAAGAAAGCGAGGTAAAGGTAACGTAATGATCCATAAGACCTTCCGCAACATGAATATGTGCATTTTTATGTAGAAGAATTATCTGCATTAATTTCTTGTAAAGTTATGAGAATAATTCCCTCCGAATTTGAAGTCATTTCCATTTCACGATTAGAACATTAGAAGATGAGAAGTCATTTTTCCAGGCTTGATATAAGTTGTCTATTATATCTGCACAAAAGACATAAATATAGTTCATAGTCGTAACTCTAAGAATGAAGTTGAATGTCATTTTTACATCCTAAACCAGTCATATCCAAATCAGGACATCAATTTTCATAACCTTTGACTACCGCTCCCTGTTCCAAATTACTAATGTTTGATATACAACATGTATACTAGCACTGCTAGATCTGTTATCAAAATTAGTCTTTTCAGTTAGCCCAAAGGAAGAATGTTGAATTCATATTATTATTTATCGTGTCAATAGTAAAAGTCATAACATGTGCTTATGATGTCCACACACCCTGGATGGATAATTTATATTTAAAACTGCGATTACTTTTTAATGTGTCTTTATCACTGGAATCCATAAATGAGAGACGTCTTTCAAAAGTGAACACGAAGTTAGGAATTTAGAGAGGATGTCATGCGCTTATCGTTAGTACTTATTACTCTACATTTCATATTTAGCAAAACAGCTTTTTGATGAATAGCAAAGGAAATGTTTGAAAATATTTTGATTTCTTCAAATTGCTCCATGATACTGTTTACCTCCACCGTTTATAAATTGGAGGTTATTCCATTTAAGTAATGATTATACATATATTATCGAAATGAATCTGAATATTTGGATAGTAATCAGCTTACGGTCATGCACATTGAGCATTTAGTAAGGCGTCCTAATACGTAGTGTAATGTTTAGAGTTAAATATCCCATTTTATGCTTATTTTTTGGTAAGCATCCATAAGCACTAATTAAATGTTTAACTTGGTTCCTTTTCTTGTCAACACAAAACTGGTACATATATATATTAAATTATAAAACATTATATGAAGATCAGATCACATATCGTTATTTACTGTTGCACACTGGACAGCATTCTATAGTTGCTCCACGAGTGATCCAGCATTCAAGGTGCTTCCTATTTGCAGAGTATATGTTTCTTTTATCATTGCGAATGCATCACAAAATCTCTTACTCCTTATCTCCCTATGCCTGTCATATATTTATACTTAAGTGTTATTGGAGTGCTTTATTTTATGGTTTCACTAAATGTAAAATATGTCAATCTCTTACACACAATATGCAGACACACACATGATGCATTATAATATCTATCTTATTCTCAATTCTCCTGCATATTTATTACACAGACACAAGTGGGAAATTTTTTGGTTTAACATTTCAGAGCATATATATATATATATACTTATCGTCAGTATTGTCCCTACTAAAAGTTTCATGTTTAAGTAATCGTGATATTTTGTAGCTCTCAGTATATTGAATTACTGAAGATGAGCAAATATAGGCTCAAATCTTATCATCTCCCAAAGTCTCACTTGTTGCAGCTCTTGTAGTGGAATTATATCTCGGTTGATGAGCACAAAATATGATTAAGCTCATTGTGAGCCCTCTCTATCTTACGTACACTTCACGCAACCCCAATATATAGTTAGTAATACGTCACAACGTCACGTACTTTTTTGAAATTTCTTTGTGAACAGAATAAATATTTTGTGTTCATAATGTCGCAAGACTTCTTTCTAAAATACATATTGGTTGGGAATACTTCCGTGGGGAAATCAGCCATTCTCCACCGATTCATCAAGAGCGACTTCAAGTCAGACACAATTGCCACTGTGGGAGTGGATTACAAAGCGAGAAATGTCAATGTCGAAGATAAATCCATTGGACTGATGATTTGGGACACGGCTGGAATGGAAGCCTATCGATCCTTCACTCAAGCATACTTCCGTTCATCCGCAGTTGCTGTCTTTGTCTACGACATAACGAAACGAGAGACCTTCAACGCTATCCCCGACTGGATGGAAACCATTCGTAGAAACTGCGTAGACAATCCTCATCTAATCACGGTGATTGTTGGGAACAAATTGGATCTTCTGCAGAAGGGTCAAGAACGCTCCGTTGAGACTTCCGAGGGTGAACAACTGGCTCAGAGCAGTGGCTCTTTGTTCTTTGAAGTGTCGGCTTTAACGGGACAGAATATCGATGCAGTTTTTGAAAAGGCTGCGGAAGCGTTTTATGAAAAGTACAAGGACGGCGACATTGATATTACCAACGACTGTTATGGTTTCTTATTAGGACCTCGTCAATTAGAGTTAGCTTCCAGTGGGGGAGAAAACAGCGGCAGTTGTATGTCGTGCTAACGGACATAATGTGGCGTGGTACATGGTACATATAAGTTGTGATATAGATTATGCTTATCATATTTGATAGTAGTCTAGTCCATTGTGTTTTATATACTTTTGTTGAGAAAATTAGTGAGTCAGTGAGTTTCTTTTGCTAATTAAGCCGATAATACAAGTTAATGTGGACATTGCGCACCGAAGATGTGCTGTGCACCATATACATTACATAGTGCTCTCATGCAACTGAACATACCAGTTTATTGCTGAAAACTTTTATGGCAAGAGTGGAACCACGAAAAAGATTTGGCTGCGTTGCGGTGTGGGATTTTCTTGAAAGCATGTGTGCAGTGCTCAGAGTAGTACAATAGTATGTGTAGAGAAGTATTTCTAGTTGAGTTTCCTTATTTACTGCCTACGTACTTTACTTGTATCCTCTCAAGAAAATTGGAACCACGAGACTAAACGTGACTAAGCAGCTCATATAGCGATCAGTTCATCATGCAGTGGTGTACACCATGAATGCTAAAATATACATCGCTGAATGAATGTCAATGACTAATTTTTTGCAAGTCGCCAGCTGAGACTGAAGCCGTGATTTTTTAAACTAAAGATTATTTGACAGAATATAATGCTAGTATTTTTGAAGTAGACAAGTTACATATATTTTAATCGTTTCGTGAAAGGATATGGAGGTAAACTATATTTAATTATAAGGAGCCTCCTTAATTGATAATGTTACAAAAGGTCTCTTTTCATTCATGGAAAATATCTTTGCAGACTCACTTGATTCAGTGGACAAGATTAGATCGGCATACGAACAGGATGCACTAGTCCTTCTACTCGACTGCAACCTGCCATCGCCATCCAGTAGTGGGGCATGCAATGGGCAGTATGGCTACGCAGGTGGAAAATAATGGCCCAGAAATGATAACTCAAACCTTCACATTTAAGTACGTCGTTGTGGGGGACAGTGGCGTGGGGAAATCTTGTATAATCGACCAGTTCACGCAGAAAAAATTCCAAGAGGTTCATTTGACGACGATAGGAGTTAACTTGGCGGAAGTGACAAGGTCAATTCGTATCGACGGGACAGAGATTAAGATGCAAGTATGGGATACTGCTGGAATGGAAGTGTATCGCAGCCTCACAACTGCCTATTACCGGAACAGTGCAGTTACTCTGGTTGTGTATGATGTCACGAGGCGGAATACATTCGAGAGTTTGGACGGCTGGCTCAATGATATCAGAGCGTCTTCCAATAATCCGCACATGATTGTGCTCGTGGTTGGAAATAAAATTGATTTGGAGAGGGAGCGACAAGTGACCAGGCAGGAAGGGCAACAGTTTGCGTCTCAAAACAAAGTGTTCTTTATGGAAACGTCTGCAAAGTTCAGGGACACCGTGGAAAAAGTATTTTTCCTCACGGCGAGAGTATATTATGAGAAAATCGACATGGGTGATATTGATATTCACAATCACTCCACGATGCATGGAATTAAATTAGAGAATGGCGATGCTGATGATGGTGGTGGCATTTGCCAAGATGGTGATAGTAACAATGGACGAAGTAGACCCAAAGCTTATAAATGCTCGTGTTGATTTATTTGATGATTTACATACGTATACAATATGTAGTTTGTATTTATTGTACAATGAACATACTACAAAGTACTGATTGTTGATACGTTTTGATATCTTAGGTAGACTCCTTGCGTGTGATAATGATAACAGGAGCCTTGACATTGTGTTGTTTAGGTTCAGCAAGTCATGCACCTACTTACTGGACCGCAAACTATATATACTTTAGTTAGTGTAGAAAACCCTTTCACAATAAAGATATTCCTGAAGTTCAATACGCTTTTGTACCATGCAGCTCTTTATTACCATCTTCATATATTCTTCTCTGCTAACCAAATGATAATTCATATAACATCCAAACTGATGTATTTGTAGGTCAATACTTGGACTTAAAGTTGGACTGAATTGGTAATGTCTTCCAAAATTCTAGCCGGTTCAATTCCTCTGTGGGTAGCATCACAGATTGAGTATCATAATCCAAAACGTACCACTCTTCGAATTTACTGATGGGGTTGTACGGTTTCCAAATTGGAGTTGTTCCCCATGTGGAGGCCGGATACCTAATGAGAATTATAGAGAAATTTTTTATTATGCCTTATATTTTTCATATAGTAGCAATATTTCATGAACTGTGTATATTGGCATCAGGCTTGTATAATCAACCTATAGTAGACATTTTCAGGCTTAAGGAGGAAACGCTTTATTTTAACAAGCACAAGCTTTCGTCGAATAATCCTTCGAC
>JAQFZW010000740.1:0-44172 GCA_034687055.1 Heteromurus nitidus | reverse complement strand
CGCAACTCTTTAAAGTGTATGTTCACACTAGTTTCGTTGCAATTGGCGAGTAGCTACGAAATAATGTCCATTGTTAGACCAACTATCAGCAGCTCCGGGCTGGAATAATTAGGCCACTCGTCAATGATATTCATAACTGAAAACATTATGCCCAGCCAAAACAAATCAGACAACAACTGACAACCAGAATTTAACATTGCCTTTAGCTTAGCCACTACAACAATCAAGATATATAAGCTAAAATACTGACAAAACTAACGATAACATCTTGTTCCACTTACCGTGATTTTGTAATAATAATTACTTATTGTGGAAGAACAAAAAGTAATATGCTATTAGGAAATAGGCATAATTACAACGTACAAGCAACATATTCGAGTATTTTTGGCCCTGATGCCTGATTGTTCATATCATGTTCATTTCAAAGCATAGCTCACACAAATGATAAAGAATATGAACGCGTTTACCTATTCTTCTGTCCCTATCAAATTTTCAAGTATGTTTTCATTGAGAAACAACTGCTGACTGCACACTTCTCCGCTATACTGCACTACGTTCAGTGAATTACTCACCGTAAAGACGGACCTACATTCAACTGGTTACTGTTCTCTGCTCGGAACTATATCAAGCCATAATCACACGAATGGCGAACCTGCGGAAACTTACTGAACGAAGTCTACAAAATTCTCGTATTAGCTAATTCGTGACTGAAATTATGAAATTCGAAATGCATTTAATTAAGAAAGTTAAATATTCCACACGCAAACCCAACCCAGGCAAGAGTGGAACAAGAACAAGATTTAAAGAACTGAAAAAGACAACTTACCATCAGCATCAGCACCAGTATTAACCCGAGGAGAATCTTGAAACTGCTGAAACTAAACTATCCAAACGTGTATTTTCTACACAATTAAAAACATCACTCTCTCACCTGCCACAAACGAAACCACTAAAAATCTCTCTTGTCTTCCCTATGCCTATGCCACAAGTTCCTTCCGTTGCAAGATCTCGTCCAAAAATACAATACTGCTCGTATGTATACTCTTCCGATCTCTTCATTGATCCTCTCAAAAAGTCAACAACAACGGCCCGCTTTTTCATGTAAAAACATCCTGCGTGCATCCAATCCACGCACACCTAAAAATGTACCTAAAAATGTGTATATTTTGTACTTGTAACTTGTGTATCTACATAAGCACATATGCATAAAAATATACCTTATTTTCGCAATATCTGCTGCGCTCATATATTTTCGTGCGCTTGTGGATGTAAACATGTGGATGTGGAAGTTCTTGGGAAGGAGATTATCTGGTTGTCGGATAATTTAATTAGAAAAGATCCATTTATTTAACCAGTAGCCAGTTAGTTGCTTTCATAACATTCGATTCGCTGGAGGCCTAATCTTGTGAAACAACAAAGACGACAACCCAAGCCCCGCATTCCGAAGCCAATAAAATACGAGCACCTATAGATTTTCAGATGCGGTGACCTTGAGACAAGCACTTCTACGCGATAAAAGAATCTTCAAAAATGGAGTTTCAAATAAACAGTCTCTCGCTCTGGAGTGCAAGCTCCTCCTCATACATATCCGAACATTCCGAACTTTCATGAAATTGAAGCCTGAAAAAGCAGAAAAATGTACTAAATTCACGTTCATGTAGAGACGATTGCATGTAAAAGTGAATGGGATCCACAATCCACATCCACGAATGCATGACGGCATGAGCATAGGGAGCACAAAAACACGTACACGATGATGTCGATATGCATAACAGCCGCTTGGCTTGAGTGTCTCAAAATCCTCAAAATATTTACACTAAATCCAAGTTTAAAATATGTCCCGGTTACTAGCACCTGCTGCTCATTAATTTTCCCCGATTAACTTTTCGACTTAATGTGAAATGAATGATTAAGCCAATATTTAATTTTGGGAAATCAGCTGTCATCTTTTCTGCGTAGTTAGTATATTTGTGGTGTATCCCCATCGAGGTGCCCAGGTGTATGACATAATAACATGTAAAATTATTCATTAAAATCACCTTTGCCCTTCTGTGCCTCTACAAGTTAATTACAGATATTGTATAAATAATTGTTGTATTTCATTGTTTGAAACCTTTTATTTTAGTTGTTAGTGTTATTCTAAAAAAGAAAGCCAGGGGAAGAAGGTGGAAGGGGAAGAATCTGTTGGATTAACTTAAGTGTGAAGTTGGAAGTGACAAGCGTGAATAATTAAATGCTTTTGAGGAAGTAAATATTGTCTATTTGTAGTAGTGTGTCAGCATCACGTGTCGTCGTCTATTATGGGACAATATTGTCAGTTTCAGTTAGTCCTGATTTTAAGGGTGAAAGTATTCGAGTATGGCACACTTGTGTGAATATTTGTGCCCTAGAATTTCCAAACGTGAAACTGTTGATGGTATTTTGAATAATTGGCAAATGGATGAGTCTTGTTGATATCCTGCAACAATAAATTATAACAGTGCACTTACGTGTGTACTTGGAAATTGGCAAATATTTAGTCAGTTTTTTGTGCGACCCCGAGAGCTGCTGTGTCCAAACCCAGACACCAGACCAAAACCGAAATTGGAAGGAACCAGAAGAGAAGTTAAATCCCTGTTAAAATGATGTCGCATCTCAAATTTGTAATTGTTTTCCTGATTGCGGTGTTAAGTAGCTCCTTTGCGAGAAAGCATAACCTTCACCTTGCAGTGAGTGATTTTTAGACACGTGTTTATTTATCAGAACGTTAGTTGGGGTTACGTTTTAACTGAAAGCTTTAATTCGCGGAATTTTATTTGTACAGAGTGATTCCAGGAGGTTGGTCCACATAACATCATTTGGATTTTTCAAGGGCGGCTTTATGGAAGTTACGGTTCATGAAATTTACCTAACACCTCCTGTAACGTCTCAAAATGGAAAGAAAAATGTGGTAAGTAAAATATGAACGTAAAGGAAAGTGGAAACTGTATAAAATAAAATTAGAACAAAGTAGTACCAAGAATGATGGAGTAACAAGATGATGTATGTGTTTGCAATAGGTGGGCTTTACGGTTGACAGAACGCTGAAGGATGGAATAAATCCTTACCCACATGATATCGAGCCATCATGTGCATTGACATCGGATCGACAACAGGATGAAAGCTCTTCGACCATATTGTTTTCATTAGATTTCATAAACAAGACGTAAGGGAAAATTGCCACGACTTTCCGATTTTAAAACAATAATTTTTAATACTCAATCCTCAATAATTTAAATTTCAAAATTCAACTTTGTCAATATTTTTAGCATTGTGTATTACTTTTGTATTTTTCCCAATTAGTGTGAAACTTGACTGCAGTCCATCGTTGGCAAACGTTTACATTTACAACTCCGCATCGAGCATTCCGATTTCAGTTATGGAATCTTCAAAATGGCCTCATGGTGGCATGAATCCAATGACTCAACTACAGCGACGGAAAAGGAATGGTACTGCAGCAATAATGGGAAACTCAGATACAGATTATGATTCGTCGACGTATTTTTCTCCTGACTATAATGACTCTGAAACTGACGGATTAGGAAGTATCCACATGATAATGAATTTGAGAAATCATTTTTAACTTTGTTGCTCTGTTGCGTTGAGTTGACTGTTTGGTTTTTTTTGTATTGTAACCGTCATAAAAGGCTTTTTATTGTCGAAAAATTGCGTGTGGAGGAGTAGTTTCTAAAACAGAATCTATTGACATCCTTTTTAGCTGAGCACCAAGCAGAAGCTGGCAATCGTCCCGTATTGTCCGAAAGCGTGGATAAAACAAACCTGGAATTCAAAAGCCAATCGGATACTTTTAAAACGAATGAATTCAACGAAGCCGGCGACCAGTCAGTCGATCCTGACTCTCCTGTGAAAACTGGTAGAGGACGTGAAGGGGTTCTGGAACCAGTCAAACCCCCAGATACTGGAATTCAGTCACCAAAACCAGATTTAGATACCGCTAATTCGCCAGTAATAGGTGATGGCGTCGAGAAGGCAAAATCTCCCCCTGATGACTCATCCGAAGAAACCAGTAATGACGAGCAAAAGTCATCATTTTCGGATCCAGCACTAACTTGCGACCGCAAAGAGTTAAAGCTGGACTCAACAAAAGTAAAATTACCGTCAGGGGAGACTACGTTTTCGTATTCTTTCAAGGTAAGTGTGGATGAAATCCTTAAATGCAGATCGTGTTCGCAAAATTAGACTATGCATGCGGCACGTGATATATAATCGCAAGTTTATTTTAGTTTGTAGTGTATATAGCGGGCGAAGATTGCGAAGGACTTTACAATTTATATTTCCACAACTGCGCTGAAAGTTTAAGCAGTCGAGTTACATTAAACGTGAGTTAATGTTTTTAGCGTAAAATAAATATTAAATCAAATTCAATGCAGGTATTGTAACATTTAACTTGTGGCGATGTTCATAGGTCAGCCTTGTTGAAGAAAATTTAAAGAAAAATTATTTGTCTGCTGGTGAAATGCCTCTGCCTGCGCTATATTTCATGATGTCGGTTCTGTTCTTTATGGCTGGATGCTTTTGGGTATTCATTCTTAGAAAAAGCCGGTAAGCCTTTCCTACAGTGTGGGACTGTTTTCTTACTTTAAATACATGCTTTTGAAATCCTTTTTTACATGTGCGTTGTTATTTTTGCAGAAAAGAAACTGGAGTAGCTGTTTTTAAAATCCATTATTTGATGGGCACTTTAGTCTTTATAAAGAGCTTGTCGCTCTTTTTCCATTCCGTGAACTACCATTTTATTCAAGTTGAAGGAACACACAAAGAGGGATGGGCTGTCCTCTACTACATCGCGCATTTGTATGAATGTTTTAATAGAATATTTTCTATCTTTTAAAATGAGTGCGAGAAGATTGACAGCGGACACATTTTGTTTGTATTATTTTCCAGATTAAAAGGAGCCCTTCTTTTCATTACCATCTTACTAATTGGTACTGGCTATGCCTTTGTGAAGCATTTATTGTCGGATAAAGACAAAAAGATTTTTATGATCGTCATACCGTTGCAGGTTGATAAACTTTTTAATTTTACACTGAGACCTTTTCTAATGTATTTTAAGTTCAATAATTGATCAATGTTTGAAATTTAGGTCTTAGCCAATGTAGCTCAAATAATTATTGAAGAATCTGAGGAAGGAGAAGTGGTACATACAACGTGGCAGGTTATCTTCATATCAGTAGATTTACTTTGCTGTTGTGCAATTCTATTTCCGGTTGTATGGTAAGTTGTGTAGTTGTTTTCAAACTCCGACCATAAGCATATAGTAATTGTATCACCTAACCAATCGCTAAAATAATGTCTGACCATCATATCAGGTCTATTCGACACCTTCAAGAGGCATCCCAAACGGATGGCAAAGCAGCATCAAATTTGAAGAAGCTGAAACTCTTTCGGCACTTTTACATTATTGTCGTCTGCTACATTTATTTTACAAGAATCATTGTTCAAATGCTTCTTAAGGTAAGGTTTTAATTGTTGAACACTGACAATAGCCGATATTATGCAATTCTGGTTAAATTTGATTTTATTAATATATATCATTTCTCATTTCTACAGATAACAGTGCCATTTCAGGTACGTATTAAATCGTAATTAATTTTACAAAACATGTAACACCGGTGTCAATGTATTCATTTCATAAATATTTTATAAATTTCCAGTACGAGTGGTTGGATGATATGTTCCGTGAAATGACAACATTCATCTTCTTCGTACTGACAGGATACAAATTCAGGCCAGCCGTCAATAATCCGTATTTGAAATTAGCTCATGATTCGGATGATGAAGATATGGATATTGCGTACGTAAATTTGATGCTGATTGCGTGTTCTGAATTAGCAGTGAGTTTACATAACAAAAATCTCTTTTATTAGGATGACGGATTCAGGACTGACAGAAGGTGCTGTAAAACGTGGATACAAACCAAAAAAGAAAACTCTGAAAGAAATTGTTCTTTTCGATCCTAACGAGGAGGGAACCGACGATGATGAAGAGGTACTCTTGGAAAAGCGACGTGAAGCTAGTCATGATCTCGACTGACAAGTGAATACATAGGTATATTGTTGCTAAACGTATTGCCTCAACGTCAGCTCTTTTACGTGTTCTTACACAACGCGAGATATCTGAACTGAATACCTTAAATCAGCAGTTGTGCATACTAATTATCAAATCCACCTTACCTGGTTAAGCGATATTTAAAGATAATTTAATTTGCAACTGCGAAAGAGTCTTAAAATGGAAAGAAAAGCGTTGTTTCGGCACATTCGTTTGTCATATAGTCATTAGCGTTTTTGCTATTCACGAATTAACATTATCAACGAGGGTACCTGTCTACGATTCACCGTTCGATATTCGTTACTGGATGAATTTATGCAATTTCAATTTCATGTCTCTCTGAGCATGCATTTTTCTGTGTTTCTATTTATTTAACTTTAAGAACTTTAACTTCGCGTGAATGTATGGAACTTGAGTATTACAAAAAATATGTTGGTGTTGCTTTAATGTTGAATTCATAGAATTGATGATTTGAATTTGAAATAGTATTTTGTTTCGTTATGTCTTAAAGATCTGTGATTTTAGGACTAAATTGTTATCAGATATAAAGATTAGATATACCAACCAAATAGATCAACTAAATAAAGCACAAAACCGTATTTCGTTATGTCGATAAACCTCTTCCTCACCAACCGCACAGTTATTAATTAATGAATTATCATATTTTAGTATTTTACAGTTGTATGGTAATAGCTATGAAAGGCTATTTTACGAACCTAACAAAGTTATTTGCCCTCACATTCACAACGTACCATAATATACGAAAATACGAACATGGGTATATGCTTAGGTACACTTCTTCCTAATCACCGAATCGGACCGCTACAATGTATGAAGAATGCAACTTATACCGACACGCATAGGTACAAAAAGCTTACACTTGCTAATCATCTAAATGGTTGAAAGTTGATTAATGTTTCAGATTTTGATAAATCTTCATTAACAACAAATCTTTGAATAACAGAAAAATCAATCTTACAGCTAACGGTAGATTTTGCACGTTTTACCCCGTTGGAAAGTAGAAACCGGCATTGTGCGATCATGTATGTTTAGGGATGTTAGATGCAATATCCTCTCCAATTGTGTGACAATTTGCAGTGAAGAACTTCCTTTCTGCTACACATCTATCATATTTCTCCTGGGAAAATGTCTCAAGAACCCCCAAGTTAGTATTAGGCTTCTCATGTATACATACACAAAAATTAATTTCCCTTGAAAATTAAGTAACTGTGTGGCTATGATGAATGATCAATCGATGAAAATTTCATCTATGATGTATGATGCATGTATTCCATCAACTACGTATATATGGCTTACGTATGTACACGCAACAATCATTTATTAAATAATCATCAAAAAATCATACGCACACAACTAGATCTAGAATGACTATTTTTCATTCATCAAATTTCCTACTTCCTCCTGCCGAAGTTCATATATTACGGCAACATTTTCTGGGATATACATTCCGCTCAGGTTGTGTGTCATAAAATATGTATGATTCTATTGTACGCTTTTTTCAAAGCATATCTTCGCAAACTCATGTGTACAGTGAGTGAAGCCGAAGAAGCCTATAATATCTGCCTTTTTAGCCCTTTCTTCGTTACCCTTTCTCAGCACGTCAGCACCTGCATCATATCAGCACAATAGTTACTCGCAAGTAACGACACATGCATCTTTTTCACTCTCAGTATAATTATACAACAATCCTCTCATAATAATAGCATCTTATTATTCTTCATTGCGTGTTGCATGCATATGTATATGCACAGACGCCGCTGTAGTCCCTGCAAACCCCAAAGGAAATAGAAGAACCGTTCGTTTTCGAATTTCACTGAACTGAACTAAGCATGCCGTAAGTACCGTACGGCTTTGAAAACATGGATTTATTCATCCAAGCGAAAAGAAGGAAAAATTCATATATATATTCACACAATCAGTGAGGATTTACTATAACAGAGGAAGAGCGTCAGTAAACATCAGTGAGCGTGAAACGCACAAAAACTCCTTCCTTTCTTTTTTTTAACCCTTTCTGCACATTTTATTGTATGCCTACTTACAAACACCAGCAGCATTTTATTGCAATATGCACATATCATCTCGTATCATCCTCTCTACAAAGGTAGAGAGCATAGGTACCTGTGCAACCATGCTTGCAGGTGAGCATTCATATTTTTTGTTTGCGAGAAGACTCGACTACTATAAAGACGTTACCTGAGACCTGAGGAGAAGAACTGTTGCAGGTCCTAGTCCCAGCAGCTCTACCGTGATAGCCCGTAAACAAATACATAATATAAACTATATAAGCATGTACAACAAAAAAAGTGCTCTGGTCTGGTGTGCATTGCATACTTGGATATTATGACGAGAGAAGTGTACGAGTGCGAGTATCAATATCGGAATCGGAACCCTCTCTTTTAGACGGCATAGCACATAACTGTCATGCATGCATACGATATGTGTAGAAAAGGGGTAAGGGTATATATATGCGATATTATATGATTGCGAATTGCGATGTCGGTGGATGATGCTACATGTTATTTTTCTCTAGTGTTCATTTACCTGTACGATCTACGATGAAGAAATACCTTTTCCCTTGCTACTACTAAGCTTGCTCATTATAGTAAAACTGTTGTGTACTTTACCACGATTTCATTCTCATCATCACCGTAATGCATGTACGTCAATTCTTTCAGCTGAGAATATTACTCGAAGAAGGAGAAAAAAAATTTCGTCGAAGATGATTCTCTACGTTTATCCCTTTTCTTGTAGCTTATGTATACGAAAATGTTGTATGCATTCTCATAGTGGACATGATCATGCTATATGCATCGCTCAGTATTTTCTTACCTTCAAGTAAGAAGGATGATATATACCTATATTTAAAATCAAACTGTAACTTTTAAAGGAAAGGAATGCGGTCCTTGGAATTTAAAGAAATATATTTTATTTTTATATGTGGAATGGTTTAAATATCCGTTTTATTTTAGACTGACTGTGCGTTACACATTTTAACCTACGACAGTGGTGTTTGGTGCGATATGTGCACACAAGTGCTGTGCTCATCACACGCGTGTGGTTGTTCCTGTGATTTTAAGTGATTTGTAGTTAACATTTTCTTTAATTTCCATTCACTATTAATTGAGATTCCTATTTACTACTCCACACTTCAAGGGGAAGGTAATATATATAACTATAACTGTGATTCTGTAATACAATGTTTTGTCTTTTACACATGCACGTGATTTATATGTGTCCCTCGTTCATATTAAATATACATTGAATAATTCCATAATTGATTGCGTTCTTGTTTGTCCGGGCTCTAAGCTATATAGCTTAGCTCCTGTAAACGTAAACTGATTACAAGTATGTGTGTGTGAGGTATGCTCGTATAAGCTTATTCCAAGTGAACGTAGCGCGATAATGATATTCATCGTGGCAGGGAACGTTGCAATACTGGATATAATAAACTAATATTGCTAATGTACATACGGTGGCGATAACCTGTCAGCGCAAATTTGACAGGATTTTTGAATTAGACTAAAATTCTAATTTTCAAATGTAAACGATAGGTAGACTTTGAAAGAGTAAATTAATAGATTAAAGCATAAAGCGTACTCTGAATTGGAGTAAATGTGCATACAATATCGTCTAAATTTGATGTATCTCAGCTAGACGTTCGTGGCGTGCACATCGGTTAATATTTTATAAATGAAACGGGAATGTTGACTGAAACATGGCATTTGCATTCCATATGATTGAATTGGTACAAAATGCGTTATTAATAGACGCATTTAAAGTAATTAAAATGATACGGACACGGACATGCATGTGACATGGTGGTAAATTATACAAAAAGCCTTCTTCTACTACATGGAACATGTCGCTACCCATGTGCGGGTGTCGGGTGTGTAAACTGGAAACGTCATAGGTTTGTAGTACGTTGTCAGTCAAAATAAAAATATAAACACAAGTAGCAGCGCAGGATGTTCACCTCTTTTTGCCACACTGAATTGTTAATTTATGAGTTTCGTGTAGATGCAATTACCGTCAGACTCGGTGAGAAACAGTATTTTCCCAGGCTGGTTGCCCTGCATTCCTATAAAAACTGGAACATGGGCATCGTCCAGAGAGGAATGCAAGAGGTGCTTCCGGTTTATAGCACTATGCAAGTATGCGAGCTACCTGGAATAACGAAATGCAACATTTTTTTGTGTGCATTGACTCCAATTTATCAAAGTTTATTGTTACAGATCATTTGCATATTATATTATACGGCTCTAAAGAATATTTTAGGGACTGGTAACATTTACTCATGAATTTCATCAGGAAATTCTTAATTGTTTTCATTATCATATTTAGCCATCGCGTCCGCGTCATGTATGCGAGGATGAAGTGAAATTAGGGACCTCGTTTGCTAGTTGGTCATTCCTTTTCTCTCACAATGAAAATATTTGTGAAAAAAAATCGTATGTGACAAGGCGCCTTGCAAATCGTCTTTTGTAAGTCGCAAAGACACACCGGTTTGAAAACCAATATAACTACAAGTTGAATACATTAAAATGTGCATAACATACCACAATTTTTATGTAGACTCTGGCTCACTGGCCTCGCAGCCTACTTTCCAACGTGGATGTGTGTTGTGCCTGTGTGTGTTTGTGTATCTCAGAGATATTCTCTGACGATTATTTTATTACTTACCTTTGCATCTAGTAGACAAGACTGAGAGCTTTTGCTCCTAGCACATCCTCTTGCACACACATAGTTGAAAAAAAGTAGTTTAACTGAGATGTGACAGCGGTGAAAAGAACGTGTTCATTGTGAGAAGGCTGGCAATATAAATACGAAGTGTGTGTACGTGTGTTCCTTTTTGCGCTTTCAACTTTTACATTCATTATTCATTACATGATATTATGATTGTTTCATGTTACATTGCCTTGTGAGTTGCATTTATGTGCCCCAGTCCCAGTCAACTTGGAATATTACTTGGCTGATTAAGAAAAAGTTGTTTCTTTTCATATTTTTTCCTTCTACACCTTCCGAAATACAAAGGAAAATGCAGCATATATGTAAACTCACTCTTTGGTTGGTGTACTTATTTCAGTCGTTGGTGCATTGATCACAAATTCACCTTTGTCACACTCAAAGTCTTGAACGCATATCATACAGCCGTATCTCATCATGCAAATAAATGCAAGTGCAAGCCTCAAGTTATTTGTTAAGTTAAATATGTGACTTGGCTTGGCTGCAACACCTCAATAGCCGCATTTCTTTTCTTCTCACAAAATGTATGCACTGCACATTCCTGTCGAAATAGGGGCATCCTTTTAAGACCTTGTTGCATTTAGCTTGTAAGTGTGTATGATGTCGGTGTTGGTGTCGTCATCGACAAACACCGGTTGCATGTATGTATGTATGTATTAGATAGATAATGTGACACTGACTGAGCTTTGCTAAATACGATTGCAAACATTTGCCCAACAAATCATGCATGTTAATATTAACCCTTTCTTCGAATGTAATAAATAGTAAGTCTACTCTGATGATTGAAGACTCTGCTGAACTTCAGTGTTTGTTCAAAACAGAAGAAACATCTTTTTGTAAACTATGCGAACAATGCTTCCTTGTTCATATATTTGATCTTTTGGGATTGAATGAAAACTAACATATTGATTGATGGATGAGCATACACAGTGATTCCGGATTGCTGAATATTACAATTATTCATGAAACTATACAAGTTCATGGAGTAAAGATACAAAAACAAAGGTTATGAATAAAATGGGGATAAGGACGATAGGTTTATCTATATTTGGAGATGGGCCGATTGATTATATGAACCGGAAGATGAACTCACGGCTACAGCGTAAATGTGTCGACTCTGAATGTATTAATGTATGTATGTATGTTGAATTTAATATATGGTTTTGGTAAAACTCCTACTAGGTAATCGAGACCTGTAATCCGCTTCGTGGAAAATGGATTGGGATTGAAACCAGGAACATGTCAGCTTTGGGGTAACATTGACCAGTCCAGTCCCAGCACCCTAAATACCAAGAATGTGAAAAACTGCCTACTCCATTTCGCCTGCCAAGTCAGTCTTCGAAGTACAATTCTGCTGTACCAGCAATTCCAAAGTTCCAACCAAGTTCATATCGAAGTTTTAATTTAGGTAGAAACTATATTTTATAGGGATTAGTAGCTATTAGCTCTCGTACAATATTGAAGTCGGATTCCAGCCCTAATTGTGGCCTAAAGTACGATGAGTTTGCTTTGAACTACTAATCTGGTCCCGAAAGGTCCTTGTGTAAGAATGCATCCAGTTATTGATGTGCATATTTCATTTAACTATATCACCGATTTTCACGGGATCATTTTTAGTTAGAGCTACTTTTAATGTGAATGCTAACGGAGAATATAACATATATTATATATGTGAATTTCCATTGATTAATGAAGTACACAGTAGTGATATCCCAGTTTATTTGTATTACATTTACATACATCTTCATATAAGTGTATGTTGTGCGTGTATAGTTTATGGTTGGGAATCTGTGAAATTAGTGACGAGTGAATCCGGCCTTCTTCGTTGCGGTTGAAGGGGCTTAATGGATGCAGAAGATTCTAATGAAACCATCAACAGCAATCTCCATGCTCCAGTGGTAAGTTTTTCATTATTCCTTTTCCCACGTTCCCTGATAACCCATGTTATATCCTAAGTCTGAAAGAAGCAACCCCATTGCGGAATTCGCTATGAAGTCCCAACATCCTGCATGCATGATCCCCAAGTGGAGTGGTCTCATAGAACATGGAATCCTGTATTAGCTGTTTGTAGAAGGTAGAACCTTAATACAGGATGTGAGCATCTTTAGGGCTTTAACTAAACATGACCCTTCTTGTACACTACACATATATAAGTATTCTCGATGTGGCCTTGTGCTACATGAAATGAGCGTGGTTTAGAAACATGCCATGCATGCACCCTGCATCAAGGTTACTTGGAGAAAATTCGGTCATAAACCGTCAATAGCTCATTCTTAAACTGTATAGTATCTGCTACATTTACTACTACAAATCCCATCGTTCATTCTTTAATTTGCTGCAATTTACATAGCAGATTTAGATGAATGATATCCTTGTTTGTGCTCATGCACTTCTTGGAGTAAAAGCAACCTTATGCTTTGCTGCTATATGTCTGTTGTTGCTGTTACCCCCTGGAAAGTTACTCTGACCTGGGAACATTCCAAGGACCAAGATAAAATATTATGCCTGTTAATATTCATTGGGTTGAGTAAAACCAAGTAGAACTATCTGGGCCTTCTTGTAAGCATATCATTTTTTCCAAAGTGTTGTGCTTGTTTGTTTGTGTACTGGTTTGACACACGGAAGTCAGTATATTGCATTGTCAATCTCGTAAATGAGTGTGATGATTCACGTCTGCTCTGCTTGTTTTTAGTTATAATGTTACAAAACAACGAGTGTAGGTCTGCTTGTTGGTAAGAAGGAAGAAATATACCTAAAATACATTGCCCTAGTATGTTTCATTCATGAAAATTTTTCCTGATTTTGAGTTTATGACTCATTGTTTATTGAGAAGTACGAAGCGCTATAGGCCGTAGTCACCCGCAATGACATTAGAGTAGCACGTTGTTCGTTACGAAGGTTTTACCAGCATAAAGTTGCTTCCACAGTTCCACAAATATAGTCTTAAGGAAATGCCACAAATATCTCTAGAGGAGAAAAATGCTTAGTTAGTAAAAGAATCCGTTAATATGAAAGGAAATAAGATTATATTCTTCGTATGTTATTAATCAATTCAACTGGTGCGACGTAGTAATACTGTCTGCTATCAACTTCCAGAAAACCCTACACCAGAGCTTAAAAGTCTGTCCGTATGGATATGTAATTCACGTACTTATGTACATATCCTCTTATGAACATACGCTAATATGCAGGAACATGAACTATAGTTTCTGTGTATGCTATTTGTAAGCGTACGGATCATCGGTTAGATTGTTTTCCCACAAAAGGAATTTAATCAATCGCCACAATTATTATAGCCAAAACACTTTAGGTGTCCTAATCCTCAATAACTTCCTCGTTATGAAATTTACATATATAAATGCGGAATTATTTCAACCAAAATTGCGGACGTCTCAGGAAGTGTTAATTTAATTCTACAGAAATCTTAGCGAAACTGCACATGAGCTATGAGCATAGAGCATGGGCTACACATTTTCTGAAATATCCATGAATAATGCTTGGCATATTTATCATTTTATAGACTTGATCGTGTCTAATTTATAATTTTTATCCTAGTAAGTTCCTACATGTACGAATGTGTACAATGAATAAATATGTGAAATTTTGTACACAATGATTGACATGAGATCTCGACTATATGCTCTGTCGGTTCATTAATTTTAAGTTCGCTGAAGATCCTGAAATGTAATATTATTCATATAATTTATTTTTGAAAGTGCTCGTTGAAGTATGCATGATGCGAAGCACGACAAGACTATTTTTGTCAATTTCAATAAACAGCCCAAAATGCCAATAGTACAAAACAGATAATTTTAGCTTAAAAATAAGTTACATATATGCACATTCATGCATGACGCATGACAGTGATACGTGAAAAAGTTCTTATTTCTGATGCCAAAATCTGCTCACTTTTACACCTTGACGTTAATGCATCCATCTCTCAAGGCCAACAATTTCACACAAAATTGGCATGATGGAATTCAGCTGATTTGATACAGGTCCAGGTTTCCACACTAAATGTATATCTATAGTCTTGTATAATAACTGGAAATTACTTACACTTATTTAGTTGCTCTCAAATCTTAGAGCTAATACTTCCTTGCAATCTGCTTCCATTTCCAGTCCAAATCAAATCCTGATTTTGCTATCGTGGCATAAAGATTGTGGAATGTTGCGCGCTTATCACAAACCAAGTTGCTTACGCAAATCTTTCGCAGATCCTGTTTTACAAGTGCGCCCATCAAAGTGTGTACTGGCTGGCTTTCATGACTTCTGAATAAGTCAGGATATCCAGTAAAAATTGCAATTATTCAGAGGTCAACTCAAACTTCCTCTTGAAGGAAAATTCGACGGAAATGATGAAAGAAAAGGAAAAATATATATGCCAAATGTGACACTCGACTTCCGACAGAACTCTGAATTAGATTGCACTTTGCCCCATCCTCTAGAGCTTATCAAGTCTTTGAAGATCCTAAAAGTTACTAAAATGAATCCATTTTCATAATTTTCTCGCGATCTTTTTCATCTATTAATCTAATTCCAGAGAGGCAATTTGTCTAACCCCCTGTAACGATGTGCATTGTTCTGGATAGCTTAATGTGTACCCATATATTTGCAATGCACATTTCACTATCGTTTGTATGCATTCATTTCATAAGTGGATTTATGAAATAGTAGAGCTTTGTTGTTGATGCCCATTGAACTAGACACATATTTTTTCATTCGATTTTATGTAGGGGATTTTTGTATTCATGATTGTAGAACTATTGTGGCTGCAAGGCCGAATTTGCATGTGTAAAATTTAATTGCACAATTAGTTCATAAACATTAAACTTAAATCCACAATATATGTCATTGTCTGCGTTTGGTGGACGTAAATATCTGCATAAACTGAGTTGTGTAAATATGTAATATGTGTGTAGTGAATATTAAATTGCAACATCAGTATTACGTTCCTCATTCCTGCACAGAAAAACATTGGAACTAGTGAGCGAAACATTACAGGCAATAATTTTTAAGAGTGCCTCTAATTTGCTAGTAGGAACTAAGTCATTAAACCAATTTAGAACTGTGGAGTGTAATATGTCAAGTTTCATATACTTAAATGTGGAGTTATTTTGGTACATCCAAATTAAAATATCTCTAGTTTCATTCGGTGTTGAATTCTTGTGTACAGGCGTCATTCAGAAGACGAACGTCAAAATGAAATATTATATCCCGAGGATTGCTTGCGTCAAATTGGCATGTGTATTCTCTCGCAGATGTGATAAAGTCAGAGAATTTTTTGAAATTAGACTCAAGTAGGGGGATTAGGGTTATTAGCAAGAGCGCGGCCTGGGAGCAAAGTTAACAAGTCAGAACATAATATTTACAGAGCGTCTTACTGGAAATGTGCTTATAGTAGAGTTCTATGATTTATTGATCTGACTGTGCTCGTGTGCTCTGCTCTCTAACAAACACACAATGAGCATATAAGTAGTTGCCTCACTCAACACTCACAAAAATTCCATTTTAGGTTCATGTGGCATGGCCATGGCTAGTAAAAATTTGACCTCAGCAGCAATTTGAGAAGTATTATGACTATTGACTTTTGTCACTAGCGAGTCGTAGTATAGTATCGTTCAATCAGCCCAGATAAAAAAATATATATCAAGCTCTAGTCATTCACAACACTCCACAGGGTATAGTACGTTTAATAATAAATACTTCGGTCTTAGTCAGTATATAATTTGTGCATAGGAGTTATATTAAGACTTAGGCTTTGTTGGCATTGCCCTGCATTTCGCCCGGAGAGAGCATATATTTGTTTCAGAGCGTATGCCTAATCGGGCGTACCATATGTACTTGTTCATCTTATATTCAATATTGAATTACTTAGCTAACAAAACTACAGCAGTTAACAAAGTTTTATTTTGGAAGTGTGGAAGCGTACTTATTTCAACACAATATCTCTGCTGAAGAGGAGAAGTGTATGAGCATATTTGTGTAACGTAACATTTGTTATCTGCGCAACGCTACTGCGAAGCGAACTTCTAAGAGAAGCATTACTTTTTATATTACTACTGCGAAAAAATGAACCGGCAGACATGCAAATAACGAGATCACTTTGTTCTTATTGACTGGCACATGAGATGAGGAGTACATGAAAAAAATATATCTCTCTTTCCATTTACCTATTTAGCAGAGACTGACAAACATTCATGAATCATATCATCGTGCAAATACGTATGTAATCTCATTCCGGCTGAATGTGTGAGCGAGTAGAGCAAATCTATGCTCGCACTTTAGTTCTTATAATTTTTCTGTTTTTGCCAATTGGAAACTTTATAACAGAGGTAACTGTAGAGAGAGACAGGTTGTAGGGATTTAGTAAAAGTTCTCGGTATTCATATATGCTATCATGCTTTATTTAAATCTCGATTTCACATGCCTGCGTGCAGCGTAGTCAGCCGGAGAGAATGATCTTGTTCATATAAATAATTTTTGTAAAGTTCAGGGAAACGAGTTCCATTTCTATATTTTACATGAATCCACTCCATCAGTGAGCGTCAACACCCAGAGTTGCGTACACAAAAATTATGCCTATTTAAACGCGAAATGAGTTTCTCCGTATGCAAACGTGTAGCAAGCAAATTTGAACTTGTAGCATGTATGTACACAGTACTACGTAAATTGGCTTTCAAACTACAACTTAATGTTTTAGTTTTTTAGTGTACTTCGTCGTTTTTGAGTTATCTGCTCAAACAAATACGCAGTTTTGTAAACAAGCAAATTCCTATGTCATCAGTGCTGGGATACCTTGGAATTTGCATGGCTAAAAAGGAAGCCATTCTTTCATTAGAAAATTGGATTATTAACGAAGGTTCTTAAACGGTGAGAACGAAATGTCGTCAGCCAGTGTGCCCACATGCAGTGCTTGGACACACATGAAACAATGGAATCTTCTGTGGCAGACGTAGACAGACAAAGCTGGAACGGCAAACTGTAGAGCTTCTTTCAATGTGTCTCTTGAGGATTACACGAGTTCTCTGCAAAGGAACGATATGGAATATCCAAAAGGAAAGCACACACTGAGAGTCGTGATTCATGAGTCATATCACACTCACTCTAAGGCTAATACTCTCACAAGACGATTTGCGTCTTAAGCTATTTAAAACAGTTCCGACTGGAGTTGATTTCGGAAGACACTGTTTAACGTGTCAAGACAAGACGCACGTTAGTGTGAATACCTATGCAGCTTTTACAATTCTTTGTTCAATGAAATGAGCTGAGCTCTCTGCTATTGTGAACAAAGCTCTTCACAAAAAAAGTGTGTGCTGTTACTGCTGTTGTATGTGTTCTGCAGAACGGAATGAACTTCATAGCCCGGAGTTATTTACTTCCATGTAAATTTCATGGAAAGTAGTAAACTTTAAAATAAATTGTTATTAGTTCCCACTTCCTAAATGAGGCGGTGTGCAGTAATACTAAATTATATCATCTCTCTGGATTGTTAACATGTCACAAACGAACTTGTTTCCATTTCTCTTTCGTATTTGCTTTCGTATCCATGAATGTTTGAGTTTGAGTGGTTGGTTCACTCATGGCCATCAACATTATTGTGACTCGTGTCGAGATTAACAAAAATAATCGTAATAACTTGTTTGCGTGGAAGTGAAATGTTCACATATCTTGTGAAAATATCCCATGCACAAACAAAGCACCACATCACCACGTATGTAATCTCTGGTGTCTTCGTGGAAAGTGACATTACATCTTCAACCTTGTAAGATTGTTTCATCTAGTGTTAATAGCACAAACATTGCCAAATTATTATTATGTTGGTATCGCTGGCTCAGCAGCAGCTTCTCTATATTCAAAGTAAGGCTGCAGAAGAGAGAAACAAAACATGGAATAGGAATGCCGATGATGCAATTAAAAAGAGTACTACAGAGTCTGATAAATATGCAAGAAAATATGCTCATGGGGCAGCGGAGAAGAGTAGCCCATATCAGTCAGAGAACAAAGGTGGAATTGGTAACGCAGAGTCAACTTGTAATGAGTGCTGCGTCAATACCAAGTGCTTCTCATTACTTCGACTCATCAGGAGAAATAGGAAGGAGCCTGAGAAGCTCCCGAAAGTTTGGATGAAGAAGGTATTCACGATGAATAGCACTAATACAGCCAAGTATCTGTTAAACGTTCTATGAAACCCTCCGAGAAATTACATAAAATGAAGGAAAATGTTTAGTTTGGCTAGACGGTGACTTGAGAAATATGGTTCTGCAGAATGAGAGCTAAATTTTAACATTTATTTAATTTTCTTTAATTCCAGGAAAACTGCCGGTTTTGGGGCGAAGAAAAGGAAAAGGATGCGGTGTGGGGGGTGTTTCTCAAGAAAGTTCGTTACCAACGACCTTCTGCAATTGTTCAGATAGTTCAGGCTGGGGGGAATCATTTACCAGGAGGTGCGGCAGGAGCTGCTGGAGCAGAGAAGCAGAATGGCAGCGCCTCCGGGTCTCCAACAGAGGATAGTCAGGCGGAGATTGCCCATCTCATGTGGGAAACCGTTCGCATCAAAGTGCTCAGAGCTGGAAGTCTACAGAAGGTTGTTGAAGCGGTTGCAAATGATGACACCGATGTTCAGGTAAAAAACTAACCAATTTTGTAACAATGCTAACAGGTTATTTACGTGAAACATGTCATAAATACATTGGGACCCATATAAATTATGGGATTTCTCTATTTTTCCAGGCCACGCATCTCAGCGTATTTTTGGCCACTTACCGAACATTCGCAACCTCACCGCAAGTTATCAGCGAAGTTCTCACGATATATAAGAAGGCAACGACGGACATGGTTCGAAAGTAAGTGCATGAAATCAAGTACATATAATTTGCAGAAATAAGCAAAATTATTGGCAGCAATATGAATATATCGATGATAATTTTTTCAGGGCTATGCTGGACGTTTTGCATGTTTGGCTAGACACTTTCCCCGAAGATTTTGAGCAGGGTACTGAAGGGTACGACTGCCTCCATAAGACTGTACTGCCATTCACTCATGAGGAGAATCTGAAATCGCTTAGTCTCAAAGTGCAATATAAATTAAGGACTCGGAAAAAGATGAAGAAAGCGGCGTCTGTTCACTCACTTCGCATTTCGACGCCCCTCCAGATCAAAACTTATTGTTTGTTGTCCATCCCTGAATCTCACTTCGCCAAGCAATTAACCTATTTCGACAAGGTAAATTACATTTAAATTCGACCCTGAATGAAAATAGCAACAATTTATTGCGTTTAGTTAACTATTTGTGTGTGCCAATGTTTGCAGGAACTGTTTCTGAATCTCAGAGTTTGGGAATGTCTAGGGGGATTGTGGAAACGAAGATGTGGTTGCCCCACAGTTCAAGCTACGGTAGAACAATTCAATGCATTATCTGGTCGGGTTGTGGCCACCATTCTCTTAGATCAAGCAGCTAGTATCCCAATGCGAGCGAAATATCTGGACAAATGGATTCGTATTGCACAAGTAATTTGATATAATATATGCATATATGTGGTTTAGTAAAGAGTATTCCCATCTGAATTTCATGATATGAACTGAAATACATGTTTTTTTATATTACAGGAACTACGACAGCTTAAAAACTTTTCATCCTTAAAAGCCATCATATCGGGTTTAGAATCAAATCCTGTTTTTCGTCTGTCCAAGATATGGAGTCTAATTTCGAAAGACCGAATAGCTATATACACCCAATTATCCCAGATATTCTCGGAAGAAAATAACAGATCGGCACAAAGAACCCTGTTGGAAATGGAAGGCACCGCAAAGTTTCCAACACAGTCGAAGAGCCCAAAGGACAGGAGATTTTTCACGCGGGTACTCAGAGGGCCTGCTGCAGCCAGCAGGCTGGCAGCTGCGGCAGAGAACGATACGCCAAATGGAACTATTCCGTACCTGGGAACGTTCCTCACAGATCTTACCTTTATCGACTCCGCTATTCCAGACCGTGTTCAAGGAAATCTTATCAATTTTGAGAAACGCCGAAAAGAATTTGAAATTCTAGCACAGGTATATTTCTTGTCAGAGAAAATTAACTTTGGATCGAGTTTGATGATCGTTTCGTTGAAACGCTACAGTAAAATGTCTGTTTACTTTTTTACAGTTGAAGCTATTGCAAGGTTCTGCGAAAGGATACAGACTGGAAGAAGATCCCTATTTCACCACGTGGTTCAACTCCCTAGTCGTATTAGATGACAAGGTAGCGTATGAACTCTCGCTAGCAATACAACCTGACAGAAATCCCATACGTGGTCATCGAAAGAATGACTCATTTACTTCCAATTCTTCTTCCGAAAACACTGACCAAGTCTTACAAAGAAAGGTAACGTTAACTCATTATATCTCAGAAACTTCAAAAAATACTCTTCTTCAATGGCGAATATGTAACGATTTTTTTTGTAAAACTTTGTGTCCTTGCAGGGTTCAATTCCAAGTTCCAACGAAAGTTCAATAATGTATTCACCTGCATCAGGTAACTCCACTGCAAACGGAAGTGGGCTCCTGTCAGTCAACCCTGAATCCATTGTAGTCAAAGTTTCGTCTCCATCGAAAGGGGATGTCCTGTACAAATCTATAATGATAGGGAATTCGGATCACACACCGAAGGTTATTGCATCTGCCCTGGAGAAGCTCGGAATGGAGGACGAAGACCCTAAAAACTTTAACTTGGTCCAGATTTTACCACATAAAGAACTTAAGTTTCCAGTGAGCGCTAATGTCTTTTACGCATTGGATACATCAGTTCATCCAACTGATTTGAGACTAGAAGTACGACCTAACGCAGCTTCCATTCATAACAATAATAATACTATTAGTCATAATCATAGTAAGAATAGCGTCTCCAAACATTCGACTCGATCATCGTAGGCCTGCGACGTTCCATTTTTTGTTACATTTCGTGATGAGATCGTTATCGATTCAGTAAAAAAGCATACGCAGTTTCACAGCACCTCAGTTTATATACATATTCAAGAAAGTTCGCTTACTTAAACGATCTGAAACAATGAAATGAAGGATTAAAAACGAGAGAAAATAATCTAGACTCAAAACTGTGATAAAAAATTATCAGAAAAACTACAAGTTCAAATGAATCTGTTAAAACTTACTTTCAAAAGATGCGTATCAAGGAAAGTAGTTGCTCGAAATTAAATACTCCAAAATTCGGAAGGCTGGAGTCATTTTAAATCCAACGACAAAGTACATAAATATATATGAAGCTAAATAAAATAAATATTATTTTAAGACGAATTTCTTCGAGTGTCTATGCATTATTCATTTCATTAATTTCATAGTTGAAAAAACTTCGAGAAAATATGAAATGCATGCACATGTGGATACACCCACAGATGCACACACGTCAGCATCCAAAACAATTGGCAAATATTCACAGCAACGATTATTATTAGTTTTATTCAAGATAATGGTTTTCCTCCATGTATACAAACTACGAATAAAATAATTGCCTTAAAAATGACACTACATGACTCGTTTACAATCTTCTTGCTTTGCGTGGACGTGGAGGATTGAAGGATATCGGAGTGCAGTCTGTGACAGAAACAATTTTCAACCCTGCCATTTGCAGTCCCTTCACCGCACTCACTCTTCCAGGACCCAACCCTTGAATCATAACCCGCACATTGGAAATTCCTTTCTCTTGAGCAAGCTATTATTTCGAGAGATTTCAAATCACACAAATTAAACTTACTATAGTTGAGAAGACAATGCAAAAAATATTATACAAAAATCACATAACATGCATTAACTCACGCCACTAATTGCCACTGCCGTTGTTTGAGCTGCGATATTAGTTCCCTTTCTAGTATTTTTGAAACCGTCCATTCCACACGATCTATAAGTTATATGCTTCCCTGCTGGATCCGTTATATGAATGATTGTATTATTTTTTGAAGTTTTAATGTGACAAACGGGCAAATCTGCGAATTTAACACCGTCAAAAAGTAGATTCGGCGTATCCGCATCTGGGTAAACATTCTCTTTGCTGTAACAAAAGTTATTTAAGGAGTTAACGGGATCCGTGGATGTAACAAAAGTTTGCCTTTTTAATACATATTTTGGCTTATCACACACCGGCAACCATTGACCATGAATTCTTATCAGAAAAAACTAACTGCGAAAGCACTTACCTCACATTAATCAAATCCACATCTAATTGTTTCTCCCCTTGCGTTCCCATATCCTTAATTGGCATCGACTGAATTAACGTCCTCCTATCATCTGATTTCCACCGTTTGTGCACTAACTGCGAGTAACTTGGAAGTGCTGTACATCGCGACGCCGCCCCTTGCTCCAACACTATACTTTTCAAAGGGAGTAGAGCAAAGCTCCGGAACTGCCGGATTACACTGGATAAACTCATCTTAAACTTAACTGGTTTCCTTTTGTTTACAAGTTTAATGTTTGGATACAACACAATTCCCAAAAATCAACACATTTTTATTATTGTTTTCTATTTGATCACATGCAAGCGTGTGTGCTCATTGGTATGGGTCTACACATACACACATCATCATTCCTCGCGGTGAAAGCACAGTCCTCCCTGAGTTTCGTGAGACGTGCCGACGATGAATTTACACCGGCGATATATGGTTAGACCGTTAGACGTTACCGTTGAAGTTATGCTACCGCTACCACATACATACAAACGGTCGAAGGGACAAGGTCAAAGGTGATACATGATACAAATGAGCTCAAAGCAATTTCATTTCATCCGAAAGCTGAAAACACGCCAGGTAACATGTTGAATATAATTTTGTACCATAATCATAACGTTGAACGTGTGCTTTTTAGCGCATGTGTTTTATAATAGCCATCAGCACTCCCAAATGCCAAATGCATAACTAAAAAATATGACGATGTAAAAAAATTGTAGCTATTCAATCTACTTTTCCTTACGTGTGCTATCATAAATACTCTAGAATTTCGATTTAAGTATAATACAAGACATACAATACAACAAGAAATTTCTCTGCATGCATGCATACTCACAATCATTTTCTGTCGATGTACAAAATATAGTACACAATACAAAACTCATATAATAATTCCTCATTTGGTAGCAGCTTTTTCGCCTTATATTTCACACAGGCTTTTACAATTCTGTGTTTCATGCAGCAGAAGAGATATGTTTGTGCTGATTGCATATTATATTGCATTGAGCCAGTATAGAAGTGGAGTATAGTATGAGGTTTTTATCATTTCATTCACAACCACACATATTTTCATGTTTTAATGTTGTGAGGATATAAGATTTCTTTCACAAGAATCCCAACTCCCAACCCAACATACTTGTTGTTGGTGTATGATGAAGGCATGAAGGTATACGTCGTTGGTGGTATTGGGTATTACCGAGTATGTGCATAATACAAGGAAACCCTTTTACTAGACTGCACTTATGCTGAAAAACGCTAAATGACTTGGGTATATTCTTGTGTGTATCGGTATCGGATATTAGAAATCCGTCCTTCTGTTCCATGACTCACTGAGAATCTTGTGAGTGAGTGTGAATGTGATGTGCGATCACTTTTAATATGACTCGTATTTTATTGTGTTGTTGGTGCTAAAGGAAAATTATATATTATTCGATATTAATAAAAATTAAATTACTAACTGTGTGAACGAGCGCACCAGATTTATGGAAATCTGAACTGACAGCGGAATCCAATTTAGAAAACTACCGGAAAGTGCAACTTGTAGCTAACTGTAAAATACTACTTATCAGTTATATACTACTGGACTGGACAAGCAGAGAAAACTTCTTCTTGGAGTAAATTAGTGGGTAGAAATTTTACTTCATTTATTTAATGGTAAGTCACACATTGGTGTTTCTGAAAAATTTAATTACGGCTGACGGCATTTGCTGTAAATAGTTTTTTTTACAAAAAAAATGTTTGTTTTGTGTATGATGTATGACAGAGTGACGAGAAGGATGAGTTGTAGATATATAAGTTATTTGTGACGACAGAGAAGCGCGTTATTTTTAAGTAGTTACGCCTTCAGACTTATCACATCAAAGTTGAAAGGTCACAAGTGACAGGTTGTAGGTTTAGGTAGTATAATAGAGTATAGTGACAAGTCTTCAATCCTCATTATTCACGTAGGTGAAATGTGAAAAGTTAAAGAAATTGTAAGTGTAATTCTGACTTCTGGAATCTCTGAAATCCGAGCAATGCACATGAAAATTTAATAGATATCCATGTCCAGCTGAAGAAATGAGATAAACATACCACACATACTCTCACATCTCAGCTCAATAGCTCACTCGCATAAATGATATGTTAAATGCATAGTCAATAGCACAATGATCCAAATCTGTGTAGTAAAAGTTTAAATACGATCTCTGCTGGTGGTAATGATACACAGTCAACAGTATGGAGATGCATTAAGGTTTTAGGGATGTGCTACGAGGAGGATATTATATAGATGAGCTATAGAAAACGATGATTATGATGGTGATTTGGCGACTGCTCATGCATGACGAGGTGTGTGAGAAGTAGCAGGGTGCTTTTACATTTTAGCCTAGTTTGAGCTTTAGAGTCGATTAAGTCAAAAATCTCAGTTGCGATGAATGAGTGAGAGAGAAGATTCATAGCTGCAGAGTTAGAGTTACCAAGAAAAAGTAGGAGTTGCTCATCGCTTATCTCACTCTATCTCATATATCATCACTGTTTTACTTATCAAGAGGAAGAGCGTTTCGAAAATTTCTGGGCTTCCATAAGTTTCGTGTTTGGTTTTTAAATTTTCTGTTTTAATTAAATTCTTCGAGCAGGTTTATTATATAGTTTTTGGTAGGTGAATAGTTTTAATTCTTATACGTGGACAAATGTGCTTGAAAAATTTTGTGAAAAGTGATAAGAATGCACTACTAAATTATCTATTCACACAAGAAAGCTCCAATGAAAATGCAAAAGAAGTTTTCCGACATATTCTGTTCTGGATTTTAATGCTGGAATGTCTTTTTTGTCCAGGTATTCGCGAGCGGAGTAATCGGCACAGCCTAGGTTAGCTCATATTTATTCTACTAATACGTCACAATGGAATCTACCCGGCGCTTGAACGTCAAAAAGCAGACTTTAGATGACGCGTACGCAGCCCCAGCAAATTTCCTGGAAATCGACGTCATTAATCCTATAACTCATGGAATTGGGAATAAGCGATATACGGATTATGAAGTTAGATTGAGAGTAAGTAGAAATAACAATCGTTAAATTTTTTATTGCGATATATAAAAATAAATTAAATTTGAATGTGACATTTTATTTCATCAGACGAATCTCCCCGTTTTTCGTGTAAAAGAATCCTCAGTAAGAAGAAGGTACTCGGATTTCGAATGGTTAAGGGGTGAGTTGGAGCGAGACTCAAAGATCGTTGTACCGCCGTTGCCATCAAAAGCGTGGAAAAGACAGCTTCCTTTCAGGTATTAATGAAAACTCCCCTTCTTTCAAATTTGATGGAATTTTGGAAAGTAAATAACTGATTTCCAATAAATTTAGATCGGACGATGGGATTTATGATGAGGACTTCATTGAAGATAGACGGAAAGGTTTAGAAATATTTGTCAACAAGTAAGTTTCTTTTTCCTCGTATAGTTTATATTTAAATCGTAAAACCACTAGACCAATTTCATGTAAAATGTGCCACATTGTTTATAGGATTGCTGGACATCCACTTGCGCAAAATGAAAAATGTTTGCACATGTTTCTCCAAGATCCTGTCATTGATAAAAATTATGTTCCTGGAAAGATGAGGAACGTTCAGTGAATATCGTTTTAACCTCATTTATAGTGAATGTGGTGACATACTGTAAAACTAGCTGCGATCCACGAGACAAATCTAATTATTCTTATCGGCCATAATTTTGATGGAACTGCAAGCAAGAGGTCTGATGCTTTTGGTTTGTTAGGAAACAATTCAGTTTACGTTTACGTGTTTACGTTTGCATATTACTTACAATGCTGTGTATATTTACTTTAGCCCGTATCACTTGTAATATTGTGTATTATTTGTTATTATTTAATCTGATTTATTGAGAACATGTTTGCTTTAAATATAAGTATGAAATGTAGTTGAAATAGGCAGAACCCATTCTAAGCATAAATCTACCAAAATCATTTAAAATGTACTATTATAGTGTTTAGCTTATCAATTATGTGAAATAGATTTTACCGAGAGAAATTCACTTTTATATGCTGTGTATACTTTCTCCACCTGTGTTATTATTATTAAACGCACTTTAATACCATTAAGTTTGCAATGAGGACATACAGAGAAATGTAAGAACATGTGGGAGAACAACACTTGTGCTTCGTAACGTAACCATTGAGCACGGCACTGATGTTGAATGATTAAATACAAAAAACTTGTTAAATTACAATGAAAATTTGTGCGCCTGAAAGCAGACGTACATGAGGGAAGTTCAAGTTTATAAAAGTAAGAACGCCAGGTAGCTATCACCATACGACTAGAGCTTACATTTCCACGTTTCAGGTCCGTAGTGCATAATATAGTAGTAATTAAAAATTAGCTGTGAATAATCGCGCAAAGCTTACACAAACGAGTGTTTGGTGTATATATTTGAAAGGTCATTGTTGTCCAATTCGTATCCCAACGGTACGAATCGTATATATTTTGATAGCGTTTCGGGGACATACACAAACTACAGAGCTACGCAGTACTCGTAGAAAGCAATTCGTCACTTATACAACTACTTTGATCTTAACAAACAGGTATAAAATTAACAGATACTATCCAAACAATACTATAAAATATATTATGCAAATGATTCAAGCAAATGAGAACTGGTAGCACTGTAAAATACTGACGGTGACGGTGATTAGCTAATTGATTACTGTGGTAGTGAAAGCACAATTTGATCCGCTACTCAATTGGTTCAAGGAACTATTATCACCTTCACCCTTCGCCTTTGTTACTTTTAACATCAGCACAATTGGCAAGTAAGGATCCGCTGTAGTAGGGGAACATTAGCTTGACGGCTGCCAAACTGTTTTCTTGCGAATGACAGAAACACTTCTTCTAAACTCGTTTCATTCACAGAGTAGTCCTCAATAATTCCAGCATATTTTGTTTTGAGATCCTCCATTGATTTGAACATGACATCCCACGGAATTGCTGTGTTGTACACATGGTACTGAAGCATGTTCTATGGGAATACAATTTACCAGAATTATTATGTGTTCAATTTTCCAATCGACGACTACACGAACGTAAGAAAAAATTGATCAAATTACGTACCTGGTGCTTATCCTTTAGGACACATGGTTGAAATTTGCCTAGAATATCCGTCTCTAGCAACTTTAATTCTTCTGACTCAACAGGAACCAACGGTTTTAGTTTCAGAGTGAGGCTGTAGCCTTGTGCAAATTTGTTTTTCAAGTGTTGGACCCCACCAAGGCACTGAAATTGACCGTTCACCATAATTCCAAGGCGAGAGCAAAGGGCTTCGCATTCTTCCATGCTATTTTTGAAATGTATCACATTAAAATTATAATACCAAGTGTACTGAAAAATACGCATAAACATTTTTACAGTTCTTTTACTAACCTATGCGAAGTAAGAATAATGGATTGGCCAGAATCTCGCACGGATTCGAGAACTTTCCAAAACTGACGACGTGACACGGGATCAACCCCACTCGTCTAAAACCATAAACACGATATTCAATGTGTAATCTGTGAGTTTTAGAAAATGCACAATAAATTATGCATCAGATAGTTGAATTATGATCATACCGGCTCATCTAGTAGAAGTAAAGGTGGATCTCCAATCATTGCCATTGCCACACTAAGTCTCCTCTTCATTCCACCACTGTATTTTCGACATTGTACGTCAGCACTTTCAATTAGTCCTACCAAAAGCAGCACAGTTACGACACGAACAATCCACATATGTATTAATATGTTTAAGATGTACGATATGTTGAGCGAACTTACCAAGTTTTGTTAGCCATTTGTCAGCTTCACTTCTTCCAAGCTTGCCTGGTACACCTCTCAATCTACTGAATAGTTGCAACATTTCGCGACCAGTCATTACACCAATTATTCCATCAAACTGTGGACAGTAGCCAATGTTTGAGAGAAAGTCTTTTTTGTTTCTTTCTAGCGTATTCATGAGCGCAAATCCGTTTCCGAATGAACGGTATTCGTCCCCAGTTAACATTCTGAATGTAGTGGTCTTTCCTGCACCGTTAACTCCAAGCAAACCTGCAATGTTACGGCAGTAAATTTACGGCGGTTAGCAGTTGCAAGGAGAAGGAATGACTGTACGCAGATCCGATACTTACCAAAACATTCTCCATGGTGGACCCCAAAGTTTAATTTTGATACTGCTGCGAAGTTTCCGTAACTCTTAGAAAGATTATTTACGACCAAGGCGTCTTCATTGACTTGGCCTAGTTATGAAGAGATACCTTTTAAATTCCTGTTGAATAGTAACATGGATTTTATAGAATTGATTATTAACTTAATGATCATACCTTGCGCAACCAAATTTTCAACCCGCTGTGATTCCGCCAAAACGTCTTCGTCGTCAATGTTGGCGTTAAATACAACTTCACTGGTTCGAAACAATTTTCCTATCATCTTTTGAAGCACTTCATATTCCAACAAAATCAATAGGAGTTGATATACCAAGGCCATCAAAACCATATACATGAGCTCCTGGCCTATACCAGGTGCCACAGAAGCGGTTCCAAACGAGCTTTTGTTATAATTCCAAGTTATGTATGGTGTAGGGGTGAAGCATTTTGATCCCAATGCAGCACAATTTCCTATAAGTCAATCCGGTTAAACCATCTTCCCAACAATAAAAAAGTGTAAAAATAGTTAATTTAGAATTTACCACAGCATTCCCTGAATTCTGATGGAACTGAAGTGATGTTTGGATTACAAATTAGTTTCTTTGCTTCCGCAGCCAATATATTACACCTTCCATTTTTAGAAGCGATCTCTGAGAATCTCATTGTGCTTATGGAGGCTCCAAAAGTTGGAAATATTCTACCCGCCCATCGAACTTTTCCAGCTAGGTCCATCAAGTCTCCGAGCTCCATTATATGCACCATGAGACTCAAAATGATTCCTATGTAAAACGAATGACAATGTAAATAATAATTGTTGTGCTAATGATCATTGCAATTCAAATTGCTTGTAGCAAATATGTTAATTACCTGAAGCTATATGGACAATTGAAACTAGGGCAAATCCTCCTGCTACCGTTGACGCGAAGACACTAACAAGATAGGAGAAGGAAATTGCGGAGTATCCAAACACAAGGAGAATCAAAAATGCGACCCCTGATACCGAAAAAAAAACAATTTGATTACGCATATTAGTATATTTTACTTTACATGAACAAAGCCTGAAAAATAACGTGACAGTTAATGATGTCACTGTTTTTGAGATTTTATATTTCATACGTACCACCACCACCATACGACGTAAAGACATCGTAAGTCTGAAAGATTGGAAAGCACGCTGTCATTACACAAACAACAATGAAAACAGCGAAGAAATCCCACACGAATGCAGCGGTCCAGTATGTCAACGGGCCAACGCCTGTCATCTTTTGGAGTTGTTTCGCCTAGATATCGACGAATTCGAAAGAAAAACAGGCATAGTTAACGAATTGAACCTTAACATACGATAAATTAGGCATTTACATGCTTTCCATGTTTAATCAAGCAACATACCTTGCACAATTTTTCTTCAATTGGGAAAACAATGAAACTTGCAGCCAGGAGTGCCAAACCGATCGGCATAAATATTGCAAACATAATTGGAACCGTCTGAGTAAATACGGGGTCTGGTTTTGCTGCTTCTAACATAGCTTCCATGCTAGACTGCAGGGGATGATTCGTCACGACAATTTTGTAGTTGCTATCCGGTTCCAGGTGCTTCATGAGGGCATTAGTTGCGAGATTAATTGACAACGCGGCTGCATGAAATGGTACTGAATTGAACATGGCGTTGAAATTCGTTGAGTTCACTTCAGCCGCTATTATATGTCGTTCCCTATAAGATGCCAAATCTTTAACGCCCACGTCAACAATAGCATCTGAAACGCTTGAATGTTCACTAATTTTCTTAGCAGAATGTCCAATGGTTTTAGTTAGAGCAGCCTCCAAAGCCTAAAGTATGTAATGGATTGATTACTTTACTTGCGTGTGAATTGCATATTTACAATAATTAGCAGCAATTTCAAAATGAAATGCAGTAGACATACACTATCGGATGCTGAATATAAGGTAATCGGCTTTCTGTAGCTATCCAATGACATCTTCATAGGAGCCTGCGGTTCCGGAAGCTCAAAGTTAGCGTTGCTTATCCTGATAGCCAGCGTCAGAATAAGAATCGGAATGATAAGCTAAAGGTAATTTAAACAGAGTAAGAATAATACAATGTAGGATTAAGTGACTATTCCAACATCCAATTTGTCATCCGTCTGTAAACAGCATAGCATATCGGAGAAGAGTGACAAGGAAAATACCTGGGCGAGCATTAATTTTCTCTTGCGTAAAGAATATAAATATTTCTTTGTCAGTAATGCCATAAACTGCTCTTGGACAAGCTTCAAACCCCGTGCTCGGTTATTCTCATTTTTAAGAGCTAGAAAAAACCACGTAAAAATAGATACAGTAAACAGTAAATAAATATTTTTGACTTTTGTCCGTGGTTATAAGATTTAAACTGAATAAAATCATAAAAGCGAACCCATTCTTTCATCGGAGACTCGGTGAGGCACCTCTGGTGTGCCTTCAGCACTCCTGCCATTTAATTCAGATTCATGTAAATGCTCATCTGCGAGTTGCCCAACCCTGAAAGAAGTTGAGCGTATTGAGTTAATTCAATTCAAAGAAAGGAAATCGTAGCAGTAATTTTAAATTTTCCACTTACCTCAGAAACACTTCATCCATGGTAGTTAACGATAAGCCTATAGTTTTAAGGCCTAACTGTTCCTTGTTTTCAGTAAAACCAGAGAACATGTCGGCAAGGACGGAAGTGGGTGCGGTTTCTGTAGGAAGCGCTACGAGCATTTCTGATGCATTTGATGAGTGCAACGTTCTCGTGGAAGCATTTGGAACGTACTTTTGTACGAATGGTAAGATAACACTTTGATCCGCCCCACTTGCCAAGGACATTTTTAATGTGTATCCAGTTCCATAAAACTTCTTCAAAAACATGGATGTTCCACAACATTGAAGTTTTCCGTTTGCCATTATTCCAATTCTATCGCCCAGAACATCGGCTTCTTCCATGAAATGTGTTGTAAGAAGTATGGTTCGGTGACCTCTCATTTCCTGGTTCAATTATGATCAGTTATTACATTAGTAATGAAGAACATTCTACGTATAGTTAACCGCAAATATTTATTTAAATGATTACCAATAAAAGGTCCCAAATAGCCCGTCGTGCTTCCGGATCCATGCCACTAAAGTCATCAAAACGAAGACGGTGAATTCGAACCGCACAGTGCATTTCAACTTAAAAGCATTACTATTACAGAAATTTAATGTGTTACCTTGTAGGTTCATCCAGGATGACCACCTAAAATTTAAAAATTACAATTTATTTATCCACGACAAAAAAATAAGTCCATTACGGTAGTAATACATACCTTAGTGCCTCCGATTAAAGCTATTCCAAGGGAAAGTTTTCTTTTTTGTCCTCCAGAAAGTGCGACTGAGAGAGTAGTGGCCTTCGAAGAGAGTTGCAACTTTTGTAACAATTCTTTGGTTTCTTTCATAGCCTCCGTAGAGCTTAATCCTTTTAGCTGAAAAATGCACATGTAAATTAATAATTTCTATCTTACAATGTTTTAATCTAAATTATTTAACGACATGCATACGGGGTACATGTAAGGACAACTTATTCTGAATAAGTAATTACCTGGCCGAAAAATCGTAGGTGCTCCGTAACGGTAAGTTTATCAAAAAGCATATTATTCTGGGGACAAAGACCAAGATTCTGCCGCACTCTGTCGAGATCTGTGGTTATGTCATATCCATTGACTGTGGCAGTACCTCCGGAAGGTGCAAATAACCCTGTGTCCAAAATATAAACAACACATTACTCACTCTTTCTCACAACAAGGATTTTCAATATTTAATACTTGATTACTCCAACCTGTAAGCATTGAAATGGTTGTAGTTTTCCCAGCACCGTTATGCCCTAACAGTGCAAAAATCTCTCCATCATACATTCTCGCACTAATTC
Source organism: Heteromurus nitidus (assembly GCA_034687055.1). Classification (NCBI taxonomy): domain Eukaryota; kingdom Metazoa; phylum Arthropoda; class Collembola; order Entomobryomorpha; family Entomobryidae; genus Heteromurus; species Heteromurus nitidus. Next base: position 11,033 of record JAQFZW010000740.1, on the reverse strand, counting down.
CGCTCACAGCGACCTTGTTTCGGCCAAATGCTTTACGTAAACTTTTTATATCAATCCCTACAATGGCATCTGCTAGTTGTGCTTCGAACCCTGGCGTATTATTATCGTAATCCACAGCATCGTCTGTGGGCGCTGGGCGATTTTCTGCCTTTCTTAGTCCGGCACACCAAGTCTTTGGCTTAAACAACAAAAATGTTTTACGAAAATTATATACGGAAATTCTGACTTCGCAAGAATAAACACTTTGTAGATGTTAGCACACTTGGTTTGCTTTGCAACAAACATACCTGAAAAATATAGTACCACGGCTTTCTCACTCCATACTCTGACGGCAGAACATTTTCTATGTACACCGTGAGAAACAAATACAGGCACGTGTCCACAAGAAACATTAACATGACATAACCAAGGGTTAATGAATCAACGCTGCTGAACGGTTCAGTAATATTGGACCAGTGTGCACCAACGGCTATAGGGGAATAGATTTAACATGGTGAATATACATCCAAATTTTAGAAATGTTATTGCCGTGTATTTCGCATACCCTTTCCTTCAAACGCAATCATAATTTTGATAGCCAGATGAAGAGCCATGTTGGGAAGTAATCCAAGGCTTAGTTTTTCCACAAATGAAAACATTTGATAACCTTTTTCAACTCTTGACCATAGGACGTAATACGAACAAAGCCAAACTATTATCCCTACAGTGGTGGCGAGTGTGGCTGCAAATCATCAATCCAATACATTAATTAAATAAATAATCCATGAATGTGATTACAGCTGTCGATTTCGATATTTGTATATCCACAGATACTTACGTCTTGAAAAGAAAGCTGAAATGAAGAAACAAAATGCGGATGCCGACATACAGTAAAGAAATAAAACTATCCACCAGACAGTAGGATCACTATATACTAACGCCGCTCCACTTTCAATGTTGAATGTCCAAAACAACAAGAAAATGACAACTGTGATGCTAATTGAAAGGATGAGCATCGAATTTAGCATCCAGCCAAGCCATTGCATCCATCCAGGAAGCCCATTCAATTTCAAAAGCTCCTAAAACGAAATTTTTCATAAGGCAAGTGAAATTTGTACGCAATCATTTAAAAATATACAATTAAAGTACATATAATATAACAAATGTATCAATACCCTTATTCCGGTTTCCTTTTCACTAACAACCACTCTTATAATGGAAGGAACAATGAATATGAAGCCCACAACAAAAAGTTGTGGCAAAAGAAGGGCATAGAACAGGGCAAAATCAATTGAAACAGAGTACGGAGGATATGGGAACGCCTGGAGTGAGATCTGGCAATAGAAATAAAAAGTGATGAAAAGAATCTCTTTATGCTTTTTTCAACCGATCCATAATAATAGACTTCTTGTTATAAAATATGATGCTTTGTTAACCTTACCTCTTGAGGGAATTGTTTACCGGTTAAACGTCTTGCCAATATTCGATCGAGGGTGACCTGTAACCCGCTAAATCCGGACCCCTCGTAAAGCAAAGCATGTTCTGGAATCAAAAAGAAATATGTGACGGGAAAATCGTCGATGCCATACATCTCTCCGAGTCGATCGAGTTCACTTACCATTGCTAGGACCAGGCAATTGGAACCAGGGAAATAGCATCCCCGTATCTAGGCCTTGAAATGAGTCGACTATTCTAATCTTGTACGAAACAGTATTGCCCAGATTTTGCAACCCATCTTCAAATACAATGCCGGACGTAAGCATGCCATGAGCTGACGAGTTGAGATTTTTGCTGGTCATTAGGAGCAAAGTTTCGATTTCTTCTTCACTTTTGCATCCCCTCCAGTCTGAAAGAATGAAAAAGCAATATTCAATATTGGACGTAATCTTCCAAGTTCCAAATAATGTAAAGGAAATAAGGTTCCTCGTAGTCATAAATCATATCCAACGTAGATTGTGAATACTGTCTCTAACTAACCTATCTTCGTATCATTCCAGGCAAGGGCAAGTTCCTTGATTACTTTTGTTGTCTCTGGGTTCTCTGGTGCGTACGCAATTATACATTCACTACATTGTAGCTTATTTATAGCAGCAATTTTTAAAATCTGCAAAGTGAAGATACGAAGAAAGTATGTTAATAAATCCTGTACTTACAAACATCGCAAAAATATTGTACTGAACTTACTTCCTCCGTCATTACAGGGTAAGTGGTTATTCCTGAGGGTCCCAGGTTAATACCATTTCCACCTTTTGTTTTTGCAGCAGCCTATCACATATCATAAGAGTAAAAACGTGTAAGTAATTGGTCCTAATTCTTCGGAGCCACAATAAAATGTAAAGCCGCATAACATTCCCGATTCCCGAACAATTACATAGTTAAACTTGTTTTGTATTCCTTACCAACAGCATAGCGAAGAGTGTCGGCAAAATAATCTCCAGAGCTGAGACCACATAGTGTCTCCTCCTGAGGAGGAGATTCTTCCAAACGAGAAGTCCAATTTTTCTCCACATTATGACTATGAGAGCACACCAATTTCTTGGAGATCCTAAATAACCTGTGGTGTACTCGTCGTCCTCAAATTCATCCTCGTAATCCTCTTCACCGTTACTACCATATTCATCACGCCCATAGCGCTGACTCATGGCATGGCTATTTTTATTGCGAGTTTGACGTTTGTTGCGGATGTAACGACTTCGCTTGCCATTGTTTTGGTTACGACTCGCAGAATTGCCATTTCTTGATGCAGCTGAGCCTGACAAGAGAGGACGAAGAACGCCGTCATTGCAGCAACCCATATGTCGTCCTTCCCAATATCCTTACCACGTATATGCATTCATGTGCCTAGAATGCTGTGCTGTATGATATATCGGTGGTATGTCTTCATTCACTTTGCACTTTGCACGATCCACACTTCGACTTCACTTTTATATATACACACACACTCACGAACAGAAACAATTTTGGAACGTTCGTTGGAATATGGAATATTATGGAACATGCAATACACCCGTTCCAGGCAATGTTTCAAAATGTCAAATGTCTATAGGGACTTGGAGTTGGAACGCTTGCATGCAAAAAACTGTGAGCTGAGCTGTCAAAAACCTTGGGGCGTCCTGTTCCTAATCAGATATCGAAGTTATTGACTTTTTCATGAAAATTGTAAATAATTGCTTTTTTCAATGTCCCAAATTTCCGTGGCTGTAGTACCCACCCACTTGTTCAGCCAGGTTCTATTTTCGGGAAATTATATATAGTCCAGAGTTTGGCACGTCACGAAGGAATCAAGCTGAAAAACGAAAAATAATAGGTTTAATTGAAATAGAGATGTAATAATGCATTTGCAAGACCCTATGAATTTCATTTTATCCCGAATAATTCATTATTAAATTATCTTTAGAAATGCATCATGAAATCACACATCGCAAATATGTTAACCAAATCAATGGAGTCGTGATTTGTAAAATTGTTATTGCATTTTGCATTTAAAGGTGCATTTACTTAATGCCGATGCATTTACGCGCATTTTAGCTTGTCATTCGTTTGGTTTTGGTTCGGACCTTCGGACATTCTGCGTTCATTCATTCGGAACCTACTGCTTTCTGGGTTGTTGCAGATTCAATATTTCATTTAGCTAAATATTTTATTTACACTGAAAGATTATGAACATTTTTTATGAAGGGTGCTAGTAAAACTAAAATAAATATTGCATTGTATATATGCAATGTAAGCATCATAAGTGCTAACACCAGCACATATTGCTAACACGAATGACGAACACTATCATAAAATCTGTGTAATCATAAAAGCCAAGTTCTGGTTGTATTTTAGTAGGGTTAACATTTTTGAGTGAAGTTGATTCTGTTCTGACTCATTAATAGATTGTAGAGCAGACATTTTTATTACATAAATGAATTTGATGCGAACAGTACATATATTGTATGTATATAGTTACATTACTCATTTTGTTTGGCCGTGGTCTCCATTTTTCATGTTGTAACTTATATGGCACAATTTAATTTAAAAGGAGTAATCGCATTTAAATTCGCAAATATTAATGTTTCACATCAAAAAGAGCTGACGGATGGTCCGACTCATGTTTATGTCAGTCAGCGAGCTGAAGTACTCAATAAATATAACTTCACGACTCACCAACCTAATATAGTATGTGTCTTTGTGAAAAATCCAAAAAAACGGCGAAGCCATCATGACACGAAGAATGTAAAATGTTGCTATATTTCTTGTAGAGATACATAACTGCAACATTACAAAAATGATACAATATTTAAGATAATTATGCAAAACTAGGATTTCTCGCGTTACACGCTACGCTAAAACATTTCTACGAAGGTCGGTATTAACCACATGCACATCCTATTCGCAATAGTTATGACAAGATAAAAAGAGAACACGAACTTTCATATGTAGCAAATTCCTATAATCGAAACAGTGAAGATGTAATTATTTTCGGAGGTCAATTACAGATGGTTCCAACGGACGGATACAATGCATAAGCAAAGGATTCGGGCAGTTACAATTATTGCTTACCGTACATATTCCGCGGCGACACTTTGGGTGTAATTTATTTGTGATATCCTCAGATTGAAACGATATAATCTAAAAACACATAACTCGCACGCAGAGCTCCTACTATACCGTTGAACTATAGTTATAACGGCAAAAAATCTTAAATTTTTTTATTAAGAAGCCAAGAATGCTTGAGCCTGTGCCACACACCAGCACGGTTTCCCAAATATTCCCTGCTGTTTTAAGATAAATGCTTCGAACTGAACGTGAATTTCTGCACAGGAATGGATTTTGACTGCGACTACGACGAAAATGTTTGACTTGGAAAAGTGGAATAAGAAAATCTAAAAGGAGCAGTGAGCATTTCTATTGCACATATTACGAAGAATACGATGACTAGCTCAAATCACGTGAATTCGCATGTAGACATCCAGAAATAATTGCACCTGTTCACACAATACAAGTAATACATCGCTATTTGAATCGCAGAACCGCAGCACTGCAGAAGCATGGGATATTTTATAGGAAGTTAAAGATCGCAAAAATTTACAATCTTTGCAATATACGAAAGCTCTAGCTGCTGTCGTAGTAAAATACGAAACTATACCTGTGCATGATAGACAGCGCTACATAGTGTAGCGGTCTCATGTTTCATTGTTGCATGACGCTGTCCCTTTTTTTAAAAGCATGTTTTAACAGGCAGACGCACAGCAAACATACATGCATTCTGGTAGAAGGAAGGATGGTATAAATTGAATCTAAAAGGTGCCTTTAAAACATACGGCTACATACTTCATGCACTTCCGTCGGGGTTATGTCACTTTCCCCTTCCCCTTACAAATTGGTTTAAGCGTAACATCCCAAGGAGATACTTGATGTAGGTACTACGTAGCGAGTGCTATATACGATAAGGCTCAAATGCACATGTCCGCTCTCAGGTAAAACGATCCTAATTGTTGCATGCTTTTTAGCAGCTTGTTTGCATACCGTGTTAGCTTCATGTTATAAACTTTATTCGAAAACTGAGAATGTACAACCGTGCCAAGAGTCAAGAGTGCGGGGAGGGGGATACCTATACTGAATATTACGTAGCTTTAGAATTGCACTACTTAAACATGGCTGACTCTTTTTGAGTCAGTAATGATCTTACCCACACGCATATATAGTGGCATTATCTGGTTCTTCATCTGAGCTTCATTAACTTAGAATTGGCAAGGGAAAACAAAAATAAATGGATTAGTGCTAAAATTTGCAGAACACGGAATCGCAATGCATACAGGATATCCTACTACCACGTAGCATGCATTTTCAATCCCATTCCCTTCTTGATTATTACATAAATTCGTGTACTACTGATTTCTTTGTACGCACATTGTTCGAGCGACCACTTTCTATTTTTCACGTGGACTTGTCGTAGAATATGCAAGTAAAGTAAGCATGATATACTTTACGTTACAAAAATATTGAATATGAATAAGAAAACAAGTAGTATAAAAAAGTGTGACTCACCTTATACATCTCACTTTCCTCGTTTTGCCTGCAGAACAGAGCACATACCTCCATCAAATAAATGCTCCCTTTGTTGCATGAATGAAATTACTCCTTATGGGAATTTTTTAGCATGAATTCGCAGTCTCATCTTGTTGATTCGATCGATGTTTCGAGCTTCGTGTAGCCGAGCAGTTATAAATGTTCTGACACTATATTACACATGGTTATGGAATAATGGATTAAGATTAAGCTACTTTCGCAGGCCATTAAATAAGTAAATTGTGCTGAAAAGAAGTTGGCTATATTTATCTTTGAGTTGGCTAGTAGTACATTATTGATGTGAAATGGGATGTGATATCCAATCAAATGCTGTAGAATGCACTGATATCGATACAATTTCTAGTGATCTCTGATCTTTTACATGGATGATAAATGTTAAAAGTGACTGCGGGTTTGATTGAATACATATGACATTGCTAAATGGTATAAAAAGTATGAAATACGTGTATCGCATGTAATTAAAGAAACTCTCATCTACAAGTTGTTGCCTTCTGCTTGTTCCTCGGCCGTAGACTGTGTGAGGTCGTGAGCATTGAAAATAATGAATTTTCAAATTTTTTAGGGCTGTCAAGGTAGATGCAATGCATGCAGCAGGCATACGCAAGATATTAGTTTTTTCGTTTACTAATTCTACAAAGATGAATGAAAGGAGGAAGTCAAGGTGCCTATAGAAACATTTCAGACGAAGAAAGCAGGTGTGTCGTTCCGCCCTGGAATCCATTTTCGACGGGACTGGAGTCCCCTTGCAGTTGCTATTTTACGATCTGGAACCCTCAATCATAAAAAATAAAAGTTAAAAACTTAAAAATGATTCGTCTAGAGTCCCATTTAAAGCATAAAATAATATTTTATTATAATTTCCTGATTCTACCTGCGTGCGAAATGTTTCATCGTATCTAGACGAGTGTGTGCTTTATGAGCAAAAATTTTTTCCCTTGCCGAGATTTGAACCCTGATCGCGTTGTGCAAAGACCCCACCTATCACCATAGCACCACTGCGCTACTACAGTATAACTAAGCGTAAAAATGTTGTATTGTGGTTCATAATAAGAAATGTTCTTCGACCAATCAAAATGAATCACAAAGACAAATCTTTGTTGCTTGAAGAAAAAGAAACGGAAAAAGTTGTTTTGCTCTGGATCTCGTTTGTTTTTGAAATTTAAAAATCGTATTTTCAGTTTTATATAGTTTATTTTATAATTTCGTAATTTTTTGGGAGAAAGTTCAACATGTCGATGTACGAGAGACTCATAATAAATAATAACATCGCAGCCAAGTGCAAAAGTAAGTGGTGGATAGTGGGGTTAATTGCTGTCGTCGCAATATCAGGTGTAGCTGGATATTTAGGTTATTTGTATGGGGGACATCGCCATCAAGTAACAAAACGTAAGTCAATTTACAATAGTATTATTGCTGTACTTTAACATATTGTTTAAATTATATAAAAACTGAATAAAGCAAGCAAATTGATTTAGATCCATTGACGTGCTACGAATGTGCCTTTTCCAGTGCCCTTAATCCAGAGAAGCTTCAAATGGCATATGAGGTGAACTGCTCATCGTCACCTCAAAACATGAGGAATTGCTCCATTGGTAAAAGCTTTAAGCATTATTTTTTGACATTTATTAAAATGAAATATATTAAGCAAGTTATGCAACTTATTCCTTCAAATAATGTCCTGTTTTTATGTCTTGTCTATGTAGGAGAAATCTGTATCAGCTCAATGCTTAAGACCAGGAATGGACTTACTCGTGTGCAGAGAACGTGTGCCACTTCCACTAACACAGGCTGCTACAATTCTTCGAAAATATTATTAAGGAAGCATTGTTTCTGTTCTACAAATTTATGCAATAATATGGTTATGTAAGCTGAGTTGCGTTCTCATTTGTTTTTTTAACAAATTAATATCATTTTAAATGAGGGTCTGAATATACATATATAAAATGTGCGTAGTTGTAGAATAAAATTTGTATTCATTCAATTCATTCCAATCGTATTTTCGGAAGCAATTTTATTATGGAATGTACCTTACCTTATGAAACATTAATTTATTAAATCAAATATGTTGCACGTGCATATATGACGTGCTATAAGTTCCATGAAATTATCATTGAATGAAATGGTTTTCCAGTAGCAAAGTGACATATACTATTAGAGTTTCTATAATATCCTGACGCATTGCATTAATCACCAGCATTATTTGTTGCACGTGACAGGATCAGGTTATTTCCGTCTATTATAGATATTTAATTAGAGAAAATATGAGCAAAAATTTGTTAAACGATCTAACAGATGAAGAGAAGGAAGCTTTCGGTAAGTTGCTCACTAGTATTTTGAAATTATTGTTAACGTTATCTAGTAAATACTAATTATTTTCCACAGACAATTATATACACTGTTCATTTCATGTTGTCCTGATGTACGCTGAGAGCACTACGATAGCGTACCAAAAAATGAATATTTTATAACAACTCAGTCCGTTAATTTTGCGTGCATATATTTCTTAGCAAGTGACCGAGATTCGATTTTACAAGATGCGGTGGCTAACTTTCCATCAACGACGGAATCGACTTTCTCAGAAATTATTAATGGTGTGAAAAGCATTCTGGAGCCTATTGAGGATTTTGGGAGAGAAGTCGAACATGAGGCAGAAAGTATTTGGACAGCCATACTCAATTTTTTTAAAGAAACTGGGTATAACTAAATATTCACTCATTTGCTACATGCACATTACAAAATTGTGTACATTTTTTCTGAATTTTCAGGGCGCTGATTACACTTTTCTTCGTTTTAACCATCCTGGTGTTATTGTGTATAGCTTGCGGATGGTTCTGCGCAATGAAACGGTATGTTATCACACATAAAGTAATTTGAATCAGAGAAGTCAGAGAAATGAGCCGTAATTTGATCTTATTGTAGCAAAATTAAAAGAGAGGTCAAAAAACGACGTGAAGAGATGGAAATGACTACGATATAAGGAGTTCCAGTCCCAGCACAATATATTTTGTTTAAAAATTTTTGCTCATAAAGCACACACTCGTCTAGATACGATGAAACATTTCGCACGCAGGTAGAATCAGGAAATTATAATAAAATATTATTTTATGCTTTAAATGGGACTCTAGACGAATCATTTTTAAGTTTTTAACTTTTATTTTATTTTATACTTTTAAGTCTTGTTGCAGACTAAGCTTATATAATAAATAATTTGGCGTAAGTATATGTATTTATTGGTATGATGTTTGCCGCGGTAGAATATACATAGATTATAAATTTTTCCATTCTAAACATTTACATGAGTTACATGTATCTTTATGAATAACAAAAGCGCAAAACACAAGTCGAGTTACCCACCATCCCACCCTCGGACTGGTGTCCTACTCTTAAATTATTCATAAAGATACATGAAAAGATAAAGTGTTACATATATGTTTTAATAATTACGCACTTTAGAATATGGCAAATTTTGTTTAAACAACAGACTTTAAGAAGTATACTAACATGATAAGCAATATGTTACAAATAAAACATTTATATCAACAATCTTTGTTATATAAAGATTTTTTGTTACATTCACAAACACAAATCCAATTTTTGCATTTTTTACATGTCACATACTCAAGTTCCCATGTGATCAATTTTTCTAACATATTGTGATCTAAATCGTTCTCATTAACTTCTAGAAACTGGATTAATCTCAGCCGTTCTAGTTCTCGTAGGGGTTCATTGCTACAAGGTCCGTTATTTGTTTTTGTTTTAAGCAATTTATTTTCATCTATATTGGTTATAAAAAGCCCACTAAAAGACCGAATACGGCTTAACGCTACATAAGCCATACCTGGCTGAAATAGGCTACCTCCCAAATAAACTGTCAGATTGTCGACAGATATACCTTGTGCTTTATGAATGGTGCACGCAAAACATGCAGACAAAGGAAGCTGAAAGCGAGAAATTCTAGTAGAACGATTTCCAATGAAATCATAAGTTTTTGGTGCAATGTGAGTGCAATCCGTGTAATTTGGTAATTCTGAATAATGTTTTCGGTCTAGGTTGTCGTCGAATTTAATTAGCACAGATTCCGGAAGGTCACCTACTTCACGTTGTTCCTTGCGGAGCGCTGTCCATAAAAAACCACGAACTTCTCCCATGCTGCCATTACAAAGTCCACCTACAATTGACGCGATCAGTGTATAATAATTCGTTATATGTGTTTGGCTTCTTACACGTGTGACATTGGAAAAAGTGGATAATGACAATGTTGGAAATAGATAATGATCGTATTCATGGAGAAGTTACTAAAAATAATAAGGCTGGCTCATGGACATGCGATTTGGCAGGGGACGAGGACGGTCACATTTTTGTATTAGTCAATCGTGGGATTTATTATTACCCCAGAAAGTATGGGTACATACCTCTGATGTCGACTGATAGTTGACGCCGTCCTCGTCCCCTGCCAAATCGCATGTCCCTCGGCATGAGCCAGCCTTATTATTTTTAGTAACTTCTCCATGAATACGATCATTATCTCTTTACATAATAGGATAATGTACCTGAAACATCAACATTCCAACGAAGCATGACACGACTGCCGACGCAAAGCTGAATGTCGTGAGGGGCACCTGCGCATTTCCTTGGGTCCTTGGGTATTGCAGTTGTTGGTACAGTCCTTCCGTATTTTGTCCAGTCAGCAAAGGAATCCTTTGCCTTAAAGCTGTACATCTTGGCACCATTTTTCACAAGTTTGTTAATTTTTCTGTTGTTGTAGCTTTCGACCAACTTAACCGTAGGGTATAAATGGAGGCACGTTTCGGACTCTGCTTTCATTACTGCAAAATTTGGATACGCAGGCTCAAGCAATCGCTGCCTTAGGATAACCACATCAGACGGGAGTAATATTCCAATGCGTAATTTTTGCAAAATATCGTAAAATTGGTCACGTTCCTTCTGCCTCTTTACTTCAGTTAGCTCGTTGAAGTGAA